>NW_020872274.1:22772-27772 GCF_003789085.1 Penaeus vannamei
TATCGGTTGTTGGTTGTTGCTGTTGTTGTTGTTGTTTTATTATCTTTTGTTATCATATTATTATTATAATATTATCATTATCATTAGTAGTGAGTAGTTGCAGTACTAGTAGTAGTAATAGTAGTAGTAGTAGCATCCTCATTATTTCATATCATTTTTATTATCATTATTATTATTACTATCAAAATTATCATTATTTTCATTCTTATTTTTACCATTATTTATGTTGATGTTGTTGTTGTTATTATTATCATCTTTATCTTTATTTTCATTCTTGTTGCTATTATCACTGTCAGTATTATTGTCATCCTTTTTATCACTGTTGTTGTTATTGTTTTTACCACTCTTACCATTATCATTATTTTACTAATGATAATGATTATAAATATAATTATTGTTTTCATTGTTATTAGTATCATTATTACTTTTTACCCTTATTGTTACTATCGTTATTGTTATTCCTTTACAATTATTTATAATCATCTGCGTCATTTTCATTGATATTATTATCATTATCATTATCATCTTTAGCATTGCCGTTGTTAGTATTATCATTGCTATATTTCCTTTATTACAATTATTACTGTTTCAGGCATTTATCCTTCTTTGTCATTACTCCTAACAGAAAATAACTCTTGGAACTCCTCTGAACTGAAGTATTTTGTTTTCCTTTTCCCATTAAAAAAAAGATTAAATAAATAAATGAATCACCAGTTAAATATGTTCCATAATTGCATTGTAGCTAAAGTTTAATTCACTTTAATCTTTTCATATGAAGATGATGGGTAAAGTAGGAGACATCATCTTGGAAAAGTTATAACTGTAAAATCTTTATAGAGGCAGAGATTTAATATTACGACAAAGAACGGAGAACTGTCACCCGGCTGGCCTTCTTGCTCTTCTCTTTGGTTGTGCGTTTCTCTTTCTCCCTCCCTCCTTCGCACACGCGTTTTCTTTCTCTACCTATCTGTCTGTTCCGGTCTATCTCTCTCTCTATCTGCCTGCCTCTCTGTCTGCCTGTATGTCTGTATGGCTGTCTGTATGTCCGTCCGTCTGTCTGTCTGTCTGTCTGTCTGTCTATCAATCTATCTATCTATCCATCTATCTATCTATCTATATGTGAGTGTTTGTATGCTTGTGAGTGGGTTCATAATTACGGCCGAATGTGAAATGCAAACAAGACAGCATCCTCATTTCTTCGAAGTTAGAGCCTATGCCTGACATTCTCTCGAGCTTGAATCGTCCAATTTTGGGCTTGTGTTAAACTTCAAAGATACTGATGTGTTCCATGCTTGTTCCAAAAGAGTAAATTAGCCCCGCTTCGCAACGTCGTGTACTCTTCAACTCTTGAAAGTTGAAAGGAAGAGAAAGAGGAATGAAGAAAAAGAAGAAAAAAGGCAAAGAAAGAAAGACGTAAAGAAACGATAATAATAATGAAAATAATAATAATAACAATAATAATGAAAAGGATGATAACAATAATAATAATAATGATAAGGATGATAATGACAATAATAATAAAAATATTAATAACAATAATAATAATGATAATAGTAATAGTGATAGTCATAAGTAGGATGTAATAAAAAATGATAATAATGGTAATAGTAAGCAATAATAATAACAATGATGATAAATAATAATGATATAATCATCATACATCATCATGCAATAATCTAATAATAAAATAATAATAATAATAATAATAACAATAATAATAATCATAATAATAATAACAATAATTATAATATAATAATAATAATAATAATAATAATAATAATAAAATAATAATAATAATAAATAATAATATATTAATAATAATTAATTATATTATTCATAATTACTACTATATATCATCATTATTATTATGATAACAACAATAATGATAAATGATATAAGATAATGATATATAATAAAATAATAACATTAGAATGATAATGTAATGTAGTAATATAATATAATAATAATAATATAATAAATAATAATAATAATAATATATAATAAAATAAAATAATAAATAATAATAATAATAATAATATAATGAGAAATAATAATGATAATAATGATCATCATTATTGTTATTATTATATAATTCATTATTATTATTATTATCATTATATTATTATGATCAAAATGATAATTATAAATGATAATAATAAATAAAAATAATAATAATAATATATAATAATAATAATTATAATAATAATAATATAATATAATAATAATAATAATGATAATAATAAAGGCGAAGAAAAAGAAGGAGGAGAAGGAGAAGCGAAAAGTAAAGAAAAAGAAAAAGAAGAAAAAGAAAAGGAGGATAGAGAGGAGCCGTGAGACGGTGCGGGTCGGGGCAGGAAGAGAGAGACAGAAAAGACAATTCGCCTTTTGATATCCAAGGATAGATAGATCGGAGGAAAAACAAGAAGGAAAAAATAAGAAGAGAGAGAGAAAAAAAAAGAAAACGAAAAATAAAACAGAAAGAGTCTTCAGAGCTAAGCATGACTCAATAATTCATATATAAAGCAGATTCGTCAATTGTGTGGATTCAAAACGTCGAATAAAATGTCAGAGATTATGTCATTTCTACAATAATGATAACAATGATGATGGTTATGATAACAATAATGATTTTGATAATAATGATAATAACAGTCATTATTTTTCTGCTTTTATAATTTTCATTTATTCTCATCATCATTATTATTATCATCATTATTATAATTATGATTAATTTTATGAGGATTTGTTATTTTTCTTAACAAAAAATTATAGCAGCATACACTTACATAGTGTAACTGACGCTCGACTTCAACACAGTACAACCCTCCCGCGTGACAAAGTAGTGCAGCAAACTAGACAAGCTGTCATTAAAAGATAAATTCACAGAACATAAACCCGACTTACAAACATTTACCAGTAATTACTGATAATAAAACGTTGTCAGTTATATTGTCATGACAGATAACGATGTAATAAATGAACAGCATGCCCAATGACATAAGGGTATCGGCGCAAGGTAAAATGGTCCTCTGCGTGTTTAATATATTTACATATGTGCGTGTTGTTAACTAATCTATCATTGATGATTCACGTACATTATTATATTGATTTCTAATGGAGGTTTGCGGAAAACTTTGTAACAGCCTTCAGTATTAGCATAAAATAGTAAATATCATGATTTAAACAACGTATAAAGAAAGATCAGGAGAACGATTTTAGGAGTTGCTACGTAGGATTGTATACAATGCCGAGAATCCTACTACAATCGTAGCAATAATAATACTAATTTATAAACATTACAAGTAAAATCGCTGGTTGTTTCGAAACTGCTGTCAGTTGTCCGTTAATAAACCATTTGCGGTGATCAATTCAGTATGTCAACATGTAATCGTGTTTTCGCAATTCAGATCCGCTGTATGCGGAATCATAATCAATCTTTAGCAAAGTGCGTCAGGCCATTTTCATACTGCTCTGTGAGCCGCGGAGTTTTCTTGGTGCTCGCGCATCGCGTCCTGTGAACTGGCAGCCGTAGAGAAAGGGAGGCAAATCATATAGACTCCCTGATGTTGTGCAACGCAGCCAGCTCCTTTGAGAATCTGCTGGCCAACGAAGCATAAAGGGAACATAAAAACACGCGCTTTCGCATGTGCTCTCTTGTAACAATGTCATTTACTGAGTTCGTCATTCTCTTTATTGTCATGTCTTTTTCTTCTCAAATTCCATTCGTTTCAGCAACAGCACAAAGCTCACGGGAATGTCATCATTGAGACTGTTTTCCTGCGTAAAAAGATGTACATCGCAAAATCATCTCTGAACCATTCGATGGTCCACTAAGAACCGTGACAATAAACTGCCTTTTCCTTCCTTGCTCTTTTGGATGATCAGTGTATTTCTTCTATGTTATAATCATCAAACTATGGCAATATATTTTCCCATTGAATCACACCACACACACACACACACACACACACACACATATGTGTGTGTGTGTGTGTAGATATAGATATATAGATATTTAACGTTATATCACCGTAGGAACTGTGTCGCTGGGTACCTGTGTCAGGAAGTTAGTGCTAAGCTACAGCAATCCTGCTCAATCGGCCCCCCCAGAAACGATATTGCCTCTCCATTTGATCTGCTGGAAGCAATCACTTTGCCTTTATGAAGATATACATATATGCAAACACGGGTGTTTATATGCTTACATCACTGAATTCACATATGCACATAGCATGCACATGGAATGTACATTCAAGTTCATAATAGAGTACGATATGCAGTGTATGTTGGTACACTGAACTATATAAGGTATAAAACCACATGAACCGAATTTATTAAGGACAGTATGTTCTATATGTGCGTGTATTTGTTTAAAGGTAAACACCCACGAATGTGCAAATATAGACTACACACATACAAATATATACACATACACATACAAACACATTAACACAGACACACACACACACGAGTCTAGTTTTTGTATGTAATATATATATGTATATATATATTTATATATATATATATATATATATATATATATATATATATATATATATATATAATATATAATATAGGTATTATATATATATATATATATATATATATTATATATAGATATATAATATATAAATATATATATATATATATATATATTATATATATATATATATTATATTTATTACTATATATATATGCCCGGATTTGTAATAAACAAATTGTATCATTTATCATCGTTAGTTGCCCCTCTTCTTATCCTGTGTGGCCTGAGCCCCCTCTTCTCGCCGTGGTTCATTCATCTGTATTTCGATTTCTCATTTCCTTCCTTCTTTCCTCTTCTTCTCTTTCTTTCGCTGATGGCCGATTGGCTAGTGAAACGGCAGAAAGGAAATCTCATGTTAGTGCACGTTTACGCAGGTTCTTTTTGGCAAGTATTTCCCAATATCCCATTGACTGAGCATACGTATGCAAGAGCAAAAAAGGTCGCGATTTTTTCCATC
>NW_020872274.1:37772-47772 GCF_003789085.1 Penaeus vannamei
TTATTATGATCTGAACTCTTGGTTTGACCTACAAAAGCCTTGCCATACATCACTTTTACCTTATCCTTTTTCAGTCACTACAGTTCTCGAAAAATCCTCATCATGACTTTAATTCTTGCCTTGAGCTTCAAAAGTCATATTATATTTCAAGGCATGCTGAATATTGATATTTCCTTGCCTTTTTAAGTTACTACAATTTTCACAAGATTCTTATTATTATCTGAACTCTTGGCTTGACCTACAAAAGCCTTGCCATACATCACTTATACCTTATCGTTTTTTAGTCCCTACAATTTTCGCAAAATCCCCATCACGATTTTAATTCTTGCAGCAAGATCTGCACACAAAAACACCGTCTCTGTATCTCACCGCAGCATCCCTTCCGCGATCCCACTGAGGCCTCCGTCGCTCTCTCCGCCGCTGCTCTTTTGTTTCGCGAACTCATGTAGAATTCTCTCAGTGAGCGCGCCATAACGAGACCTTTCGAGAGCGCGCCCGGCCATTGCGGCGTGTCGGACGATGATAAAGGCATCTGCATGTACGTGCTCGCTAAAGAATGCAAACGACGCGCAGTTTCCGCTTGATTGTTTGTTTATTTCCCTCTTGAGATTATAGTTTGAAGTGAATCAATCATCATCAAGTGCTCGTTCTGGGCCTCTGCTGATGCCGCCGCGCCCGGCCTAGCTGGCTTGGGCGAAGAGGGGAAGAAATGGGGGATGGGGTAGAGGGAGGGGGCGAAGAAGTGAAGAATGGAAGGAGAGGAGGCAAAGGGGTTGGAGTGGAGAGTGGGGTGAAGAGGGGAAGGGGACAGGAGGAGAATAGGTAAGGGGGTTGGGCTGGAGGGGAGAGCAGAAGGAGGGGGCGAAGAGGGTAACGGGGTCGAGGTAGAGGTTGGGGGTGAAGAAGAAAAGGGTGAGGAGAAGGTGAGAGGAGTGAGAGAAGGAGAAGAGAAGAACTAGGGGGCGAAGATGGAAAGGGGAAGCAGGAAGAGGGTGGAGACTGGGAGTGGGCGCAGGAGAGGGGCCGACGAGGGGAAGGGAGGGGAGGTTAAGATCCATCGCCGGAGGAGGAGGCGGAGAGGAAAAGAACAGGGGGGGAAGGGGGGTGGTTAGCATGTCCTAAGGAAGGATACACTTTTTGGATTGTCTGATGCCTTCCACATTGAGTTATGCAGCAGGAAAACGGTAACAGTAAACCTCTCAGCACATCCAGCCAGAACCAGGATGAATTGTGTTGATCTGTGGTATCTGTGGTAATCCGTCGGTGATTATCCAACTGCAACAAGCACATCCTCTTCTGCACATTACAGAACGGAAGGAAATCCATCTTTTATAGAAGTGCATAACCTACATTACTTACCCAAAATGTAATGATAATGATAAGAAGTGATGTTGGTTGATGATCATGATAATAGTTTTAAGAAAAATGACAATGATAATAATGGTAATAAAAAAATAATGATAATAATTGTAATGATAACGATTATGTTAATAATGATGATGGTGGTGATAATGAAGATGATGATAATAATAATGATGATAACAAAATAAGGATAACAATAATGGTAACAATAACGATGATGCTAATGATGATGATAATGATAATGATGATGATGATAGTGATGATAATGATAATTATATCAATGATGATGATGATAATAATAATAATGATAATAATAATAATAATAATAATAACAATAATAATAATACAAAAATAGTTATAATAATAATCATGATGATAAAAATAACAAAAGAATGCAGTATATATAACCATGACCTTTCCAGAATGTCAGAACTCTACATTCTGCATTGTTAATATCATATTGTTTTTATAAGGTACAACAATATAACATCCCGTCGTTCTTCATTTCTCTCCTCAACTCTTTCACTTTTTCTCGACATCCTCCCTCTTTCTTCCTCCTCCTCCTCACATTTCACAGCTTCTAACCCGAACTCCTACCTTTGTAGCCTCCAGTTATCTGTCTTCTTTTATATCCTTCTCGCACGACATTTCCTTTCCAACATAACCCTTGGAAAATTCCACTACACATGATAAATCTGATGACATTCATAGCAATAAAACACCAATAATATTCCAAAATTCCTTCTCCCTTCGTGTCATCAGCTCATCCCCCCCCCTCTTTTAAACAATGCCTCCCCCTTTGAGGCACGACTCCCTTCCCCTTGAGCTGACTGCGCCTCGGCCTCGAGCTAACAGACCGCCTAGCCGCCTGGCCTTACTAGGGAAGGTCTGCTTTCGGTGTAGTGTCCTGGCCCCTGCGGTATATGCCTTTTAACATGAAGTTCAATCGCATTGTAAACGTAAGTGTTATAACTTGATTTTAGAATTTTAGTCGCGGGCGTATGATTGCGTGTAAGGCCTTTTAATAGATTATTTCAAAATGAGATTAGATATAGTTAAACCGTATTCCCTGAGGGAAGGAAGCAAAGCGGATAACAAAGGGCCCTATTCGATAACATTGAAAAATCCTTTCTACCAATTCCTCGTCTACAGAAGCTGCAATAGGACCTCTTCAAGTATAATTTGAACGCGTTTTTTTCTTTTTCTTCTTTCTTAAGCTCTTCTTGCCATCTCAGCGAAATTTGGCCTCAAAAGCAAGACCAATACTCGAATACGGTGCCACAGTATTCACGTTATCTTTGTCATTGTCATTATTGTCCTGATTGATGCATTTTGATGCATTTTGAATAGATTCACATTTTCATTGGTGGAACTACGGCTCGCAGAATGATAATAGCAAAATAATGATGATGATGGAATAAATAAATAAATAAAGGACACGGTTCACATAGAAATCCACAGCAGACTAGGATATCTGAGAGTACAATGAGTTCTTTGTGCAAGTAAACATCATAATTATTCTGCTGACATAAAAAATATCGCCGGTGATTAGTTGTTTTGCTGGTTACTGGTTTGAATTCTATTTGCTTCCAAACCGGTCCCGCTCCAGTGCCTCTTCCAGCAACAGCGCGGCTATGTATTCCCCTTCCGTCTCCTCCTCTTGTCACAGCCCTGCCCATAAATCAGCGACCAGTCGTCCTCTGGACTCATATTTCCTAATCTATAGAGAAATGTTTTCTCTGACCTTCCCGTGCCCTTGCTCTATGCCTTTCCATGCGCCTGCCAAAGGCTGAATTCTCCCTTTCTCATGTGGCCATGCAGCCATCTCCATGGATAGAAGAGCATACATATTTTTGATAACCTCAGAGAACATTTCTAGGATAAATATTAATGCATGAATATAAGCATGTGTGTGTGTGTGTGTGTGTGTGTATGTGTGTGTGTGTGTGTGTGTGTGTGTGTGTGTGTGTGTGTGTGTGTGTGTGTGTGTGTGTGTGTGTGTGTGTGTGTGCGTGCGTGCGTGCGTGCGTGCGTGCGTGCGTGTGTGTGCGCGCGCGCGTTTGAGTTAATATTGTGTGGTATGAATTTATGCGCAAGCATGCAGATACATGTAATGTACCACAGTTCATCTTCAGAGGTAACCCCTGTGTCTTTTTCTTCTTTTCTAGTCCTTTATTTACCACCCTGGGCAATTGCACAGGTGTGGTACACCTGATTCGTGGTCAGATCATTGCATAATAGTATTACCTTGGAAATTTAGGTATAACACTATTATATTCTCTACTATATCAGAAGAATTATACAGTCCTTTATCTACTCATCTACCAAGTAGGCGTACACCTTGGGTGTGGAAAGACATTGCTACATTTGTTGTGTGGTCATATGATATAACATTCCAAATTTAGGATACAACATAGGTATATCTTCTAAGACATCTGATATGAAAGTACATTGTTCTCTGTACCTCATATTAGATAGTCTGAAGGGGTATAACAAATGACGTTTTGAGATATAATGTAGAAGTGTTCGCTTATATTCTTCATTACATAGTTTACATTTAATTTCTTCAACACTACAGTCTGTACCGACCTGGCAATACACGTTTTCCTGGTCTTACTTGTAATATTTCTTGCACCTCTGTCTGGTGTGTTCATAGCCTTAAGAGCACTCTGTGAATCGCAGAAAAAAGACAATTGAGCAATGAGTTAATAGATTTCAGGGGCTATGAATATCCCTGACAAGTTTGCGTAGTCCAATCATGAAGCCTTCTACAACCCTGGTGCTGCAAAATATTGCTTTCATAAACGATAAAAACGCATCTTGCTCTGTTCCAGACTGCTCAATACATACATATGCATGGGGCAGTCTCAAGATGTTCATTAATAATTGCCAGTGCGTACTGCTTAAGGAGATCAGTAGCAGAACGTCCATGTAGGGTCTTATTCATCAGTATTTACATGAATTGATGTTGCCATCCAAGTTAGCTCCACTATTCTGCTTTGGAACACTACAATAGCGGAGTTCTAATTTACTTGACATTATTTTTCATAATACACTTTCGTAAACAGAAGCTAAATTAAGCTATGTTCTCATATTCACAATCTTTGTTGTTAAAGGGGCACCAACAGTAATCCTCATGGCTTCATTTTGTACAATTTCTAAACAAGCTAACATTCATTTCTTGAACAATACTTGGTACAATGCATGATAATCTATGTACGTATATATGCCAGGTAAAAGAGCTTAGCAATTTTTACAGTGATACCATGGTCTTTGCCGACAAGTGTCGTAAGTGGTTTCAGCCGCTCCCACAGCCTTTTCTTCAGGTTTTTAATGAACTCTGCATCATTGGCAATCACCTAGAGTTCTTGGTATTGTTGAAGATATAATGTAATCATCGGCATAGCAAATAATGGAGTCATTGCCCTCAAGCGATATATCACCTAGGAATCTATGCATGTTTAATATCATGGGACTAAGTACGCCTCCCTGAGGTTTGCCGCACGTTCAACCACTTTAGCATGAGTACTCTCAATATCCTTGCAGCAAACCTGAGCCTATTGGACTGAAAGATTTGAATTCATGTTGACAGTTTTCCCGGAATACCAAAGCTAGCTAGTTGGTCAAGGATCATTTTCCTCTATTTGCAATATAAAAGGTAGAACGCAGATCAAGAAATACGGTTTGCGTGCCTGGATTTGAGTCTGAGTACTCTGCAAAAAAAGTGCTGATTGGTACGTACTGGGAGAAATCCATACAGTCTAGGGGATAACTTAGCTAGTATGCAATACGTAAGTCGGTTCAGAACAATTCTCCCAAGTGCTTTGCAAAGGCGGGAGGTTATAAAATTGAGTCTGTATTCGTCAGTGTTAGGTTTAGGTATAGGAATGATTAAGCTCTTGGTCCAGGAGCTTGGGAGGATTCCTTGTGATAGGTTTATTCACCTTCAGAGGCAAGCCCTGTAAAATGTTCTAGTTTAGTTTAGTCCTCTATTTGCCACCCTGCCTAACTGTATAGACGTGGGCAAGATGCGTTGCATTTGATGCATGGTCATACCTTTACGTAAGAGCATTACAGTGGAAATTTAAGGTATAACATTTTTACGATCTGTACTATATAATTTAAAAGAAAAGAATAATTCCGCAACCCTTTATCTACTCATCTACCAAGCCAGTGTAGAGCTTGGGCGTGGAAAGGCATTTTTACATCTGTTATGTGGTCATGTGATGCTATATTAACAATTTAGAATACAGCATGGGTATATCTTCAAAGACATCGGACGATATGAAATACTTATACTGTTCTCCATACCTCGTGCTAGGTGGTCTGAAAGGGTATGTTATAAAAGTGTTCGCTTATATTTTTGATTGAATAATTTAAACGTAGTTTCTTCGACATAACAAACTGTACTGACCTGCCAATACAATCTATATCCCAACCAGAATCTTACAGTCTTGTTTAATATAAACCATAGATTAATACATCTTCCGTAAATCGGTCATAGTGCCTTGTGATACAGCTTAGTTAGTCAAGTCAACTTTGAATGATCATCTTTTAGTGATGTGTAAAATTCTAGCAAGAAGACCTCGAAGATCTATATCCACACTTTGTTTGTCAAATGCTGATTTAACTACGTGGTCAGCATAATTATGCCTAGGGATTCCACACAAAACGTATACCATAGCCTTATTTTTTCACGATACACGCTTATCCTGTCATTTGCAATATTTCCTGTGCTTTTGTCCAGCGTATTCAAGGCCTTAAGAACACTATGAATTGCAGAAAATGACCCTTAAGTAAAACTTCGGTGGCTGTGAATGTTCCTGACAACTCAGTTTACGCACTGCTAGTCCAGTCATGAATCCTCCAAAAATCCTGGTGTTGCAAAATATTGTTTTTATATACGAGAAAAGCGCATCCTACTCTGCTCCCAGACTATGTATCCATGCATGTAACATTCATGTGACCTGGGCAGAGTTTCAAGATGCTCATTGATAATTACTAGTGAGTAGGCTGCTGCTTAAGTATAGCAGGTCTTTTTCGGGGGCAGTTGTGTAAAATACAATCACGTCCGGAACAGAACGTCCATGTAGGGTTTTCTATATGGGTGTTCAACTGAGATAAGTGTTTACACGTTACTTGTAGCCATCGTTTGAGTTTGCATCGATGCTGCCATTCTAAGTTAGCTCAGTTATGTTGTAGTTGTCTTTGGAACTTTTACAGGTTCTCTTACTGTTTTGACACTAAATCTTGCATTTATGTGTAATATTCTTTCGTAAACAGAAACTAAATTAAGTTTTGTTCTCATTTTCACAATCCTTGTTGTTTTAGGGGCACCGAGAATATCCTTATGGTCTCATTTTGTACAATTCCGAAACTCTCATTCCTTGAACAATCCTAGGTGCAGTGTATGATAATCTATTTCTGATCGTATGTATGATTGCTGAAGAGTATGATGATCTATGACCCGTATTCATGTTGGCAAATGTAGAAAAGGTATGAATGAGAATGAATATCTTCACAATACAAGAGGTGTTTTTGACCGGTTTCGATTATATCTTCGTCAGGAATACATGTATTTCTGACGAAGATATAATCAAAACCGGTCAAATATATCTCTTACATTGTCAAGATATTCATTCTCATTCATACCTTTTCTACATGATAATCTATTTCTGACCGTATGTATGACTGCTGGAGTAGCAATACTGACATCAAATGTCCTGAGTGGCTTCAGCTGCTCCTACAATCTTTTCTCCAGGTTTTGATGAACTCTATATCATAAACAATCATCCCGAGGTATTTGCACTGGTGGCAAATATCTACCTCAACTTCATTTGTGTGAAACCTCATGTGAAACCTTGACAGTCTTTGGGTTAAGTGCCTTGTTTTCAGTCCTTATTGTCAAGCCACACTCATTATACCTTGCTGAAAGTACATCAAGAAACTGTTGCATTCTCTCCGTCCCCTGAACTGGCATATTCAACCCCGTAGAGTTTCCAGCAGCACGTCGTTCTGCCTTCCGGTTGTCATGCGAGGAGCGAAGGTCACCGGCGAGAAAAGAGATACAGTTTTCCTTCTCCGGAAGCGCTTAAGCTTTTAGTTTTCTTGAAATGCAGTCTCATGTTGAGTGTTATTAGTACATTCGTATAGATTATTCTCAGGGTGCTTAAATGTCTGTAAGGACATATGTCTGCGTGTGTATAAGAGCTTATTGTACTTTTAATAACCTTCCAGTGATTTTCAACGGCAGTCAGTGTGTGAATCACATAAGGAACTATCAGCGGCGAGGTTACAATAGAAGGCCAATGGAGATTACCATAAAAAGTGATATCTTGCTAAAGATGCATTACTTCAGAGTCGCTTCAGTGAACTCATGTTTCCTATGAATAACCGAGAGTTGTCTATCTTTCAGGTCCATTTTCCCAAGGGCGCAGCTCAGCGTCCATCTATCAAGAGCAGCTAGTTTATAGGACAACATGATCCCCAGCGTTGCAAATCCCACGCCAACACTCCAGTGCTGCCAGTGTCTTCATAACCTTCTAAACTGTTTTTATTCTCTCTCTCTCTTCTTCTTCTCTCTCTCTCTCTCTCTCTCTCTCTCTCTCTCTCTCTCTCTCTCTCTCTCTCTCTCTCTCTCTCTCTCTCTCTCTCTCTCTCTCTCCTTTATGATTCTTGCTATGATGGCTTTGAACGCTTTTGCCGGCATTATTATAAATCTAGAATCTAGCTCGCAGGTTCCATTAAGGATATATCAAAGACAAAACTTTATGGTTGCAGGGAAAGACGAGTAAAAAAAGACAGTTACATAAAGAAAAACAAAACTGAACATCTACCTCAGGGAGGTTGAACTGTGAATTGCATTTTACAATTATTTTAGTCACTGAGTCATAGACTGACAAGAAAAAGTAAGCTACAAAGATGAATAGATGAATACAGACATATCCAGAATGACAGATAAATAGAAAAAAAACAGACAAACAAAAAATTTATGTATTAATCGTTAGGTTTGGGGACGGAGATAGACAAACAAATAGAAATACAGAGAGAGATATTTAGATACATAGGTATTAGACATAAACAGCAAAAATATACCCCCCCCCACTCCTTTCTCGTTTGTGTGTGTGTGTGTGTGTGTGTGTGTGTGTGTGTGTGTGTGTGTGTGTCGCTCTCTCTCCATCCCTCCCTCTCTCTCCATCCCTCCCTCTCTCTCCATCTATCTCTGTGTGTGTGTGCGCGCGCGCGCGTGTGGCTCTAAAAAAATATTGACTTTAGAAGAATGAAATCTAATAATTCAATGGAATTAACGCATATTGTCTGTAGATGATACTGGCTGTTACATGGAGCAACATTGGTATTTCAAATGTCATCATTATATTTGTATCTGATACATAAATAATACCAATCCGGTATTCTCCGTGTCCTCTGTAGTATTGTTATGCTAGTCGCTCTCTCTCTCTCTCTCTCTCATTTTTATCTTCACCCTTTTATATTTATATTCATTTATTTATTTCTCTAACAATCTCTGATTCAGAGACGTGAATGATATGACGTCAGCGGCGTCATTTGGCATCATTACTCACGTTGGCTGTCACGATCTAGTTATCTCTTATGCCTCAAATATCGGTATCAAGACTCGAATTCGCATTTGTCATTCGCTTAGCATTATGTTTGTAATCCATTATTAAAGCTATTAAGTTAACCGTGCACTTGTGTTTTCATCATCCTTGCGAGTACAAGAACTCTTAAAAAATAGTAACGTCGCTAAATGACTGTCGCAGAATTAAGGGCATTTTAGGATTTAGGATCATCGCTAAACCTATTCTTTCCAGATTATAGGCACCGCGGGCTCCATGTCGCCACATTCGCCGCAGACGGCTGCACTATCCCGCTTGGCTCGGCGGAGCGGATGCGCGTCTCTCGAGAATCACAATGACGGGGTATTTACCCAGTCACTGGCTCCCTCTCGCCAGTCACTTACAGCTAAATGTTATGTGATCGCCCAATATAGCTCTTCTGTCGGGATTCCGTAAGGCTCTATATCCCCGGATCTGCTCATGGGAGAATGCGTTTTTTATATCTTAGGTTATTTTAATTGTATTTGCATATGGTAATGGTTGCCTCTTGAATGCGTGTTTGCGTGCGGGCGTGTGTGTGTGTGTGTGTGTGTGTGTGTGTATGTGTGTGTGTGTGTGTGTGTGTGTGTGTGTGTGTGTGTGTGTGTGTGTGTGTGTGTGTGTGTGTGTGTGTGTGTGCGGCGCGCGTGGCGCATGCGTGCATGCATTCATATTTGATATGCATGTATGCGTCTATTTAAAAGTCTATCATTAGCTATGTGTACGAATGTCTGTGCACATGACTTATTATCTATTACTACATAATGACAGACATACGATAGGAGGAGCAGCATGAAAATCAAATTGAACACTCGTGTGTCTTTAAAGGCTGCCCCCTAGATTACGGTCGTGAGGCAGGCAGTCATAACACAGGTAATGACGGTAAGTGGCTGCGACCCCGCGACCCCTGCACCCGGCCGCGAGGGGGGAGGGGGGGGCAGGGGGAGGGGCCAATGAGCGTCTTCTCTCCGAAGGGAGGAATCGCGCGATGCCGAAGAGTCATCCAGGTTAACTGCTGTCTC
>NW_020872274.1:100272-105272 GCF_003789085.1 Penaeus vannamei
TTTATTACCTCCAAGGAAATGCATTGCCATCAAGTAACTCCTAAGGCTATGTAGATCGAACAAAGCCCAAATAAAGTTTCATAAAGATGCTAAAACAGTATTTCCTTGGATACATCTGTTAAATATGACTGACTGAAGTGATGATTCAAATGTTTTAAAATTCAAAAATACCTTGTAGGTACAGATGAGTAGTAAACTATTACCAAATAATAATAATAATAATAAATAAATAAATAAAAAATAGATCTCAGCACTTTGTAAATATATGATTATAGAAGCTTAGGGGACACCGACTGAATTGAATGATGATCCTAGTGAACTGTATACGACTTAGAAAAAACCGAAACATGTTCTTTACGTGACTGCATTTTGTGCCGTAATTTCTTGTTAAATCAGTTTGAAATTTCATGAATGGCATAAATGATGTGAATCGGAAAAAGGCAATGGATGAGATGAACAAAATATTTGACATAGTTTACTTTTTCCTTTTTTTTAGTTTTGGCAAAATAAAATCAGTGGGATAGAGTTACTCTGTAGATTCATAAGCTTTTGCATCAAGATGCAATACATTTAACGTTGTAGAAAATGAACAGTATACATACTGATGAGGAATAACACATCGGGCCATATTGTAGGCTTTGATAGACAAAACAAAACGTAGGACACTGCAAAGATGAAAGAATACACTTAAACAATACACAAAAAAACTAAAGGAATCGGACAAATATTTGTGAAAAACACTCCCGCCGAAAATCAGTAATACACACCTGAAGTGGCCTAATAGGAGACACGCTGAGAGGCATGCATGCCAGCCTGAAAGGGTAGTCCCAGCAGCGGTCAAGGAGTGAGGAAGCACTCACGTCGCGGCTCACAGCTCGCCGAGCCTACCTCAACGATCCAGTAACAATCTACTTACCAATGGTTTGCTAACAAGGGTAATACCAGCGATAGTTCCTATTTATTACCACACATACTATGCTATAACAATGTCGGTGTACGATCATTGTACCATTCTTACTTTGTGACTAATCGAGAATTATTCTAAATTCCCAAGGAATGAAGCGGCTTTTATTTTTGATCCCCATGGGTGACGTCATGCGCTAAACGGGCTTATTTCGCCCCTTAACTTGCGCTGCGTGATCGGGAGATAAATTGTGTTTAAAACCTGAATACGCCTCAGAGTGATATTCGCGACATTGGAAACCGTGTATAATATGGTTTGAATGACTGAAAGTATATGCCTGCAGTAAGCACTCTTTCACACGCCAAAATATCTTCCATGCTCCTGTGTATGGTGATACCCGGCTGGAACTCAAATGTATGCGTTATCAGATTTGCATATTTCCGTCGTAAAAAGCACATGCAGAGCACGGGAACGGTGCCGACTTATATATTCTTTTATATAATATTACTCCCATGACATAAAATGCATGTATTGTGTATTTTGAAAACGTTGCGTTACTGGAAAATAGTAAAATATTTTAATGAAGATTCAAAATTTGTTTGTACATCTACGCCGTGCTAGTACAGGTTTTCATTTACAAATATCAATTTCATATACATCCATGATGTTAGACCAAGTATTGGCTAAGCTTGCAACACAATTTGTACTCTGCGAATAGAGTGTTATCCTCCTTTCCACTGACTGAGTTAATCTGCCCAAGATACTTGAAACCAAACTTAATACAAACACGTCCCACAACCCATGTCTTGGCAGAGGTGCCGCGTGTTCTAAATATGATTTAAATGTAGAAAGCGTCTTAGAGAACAGCTCATAAGAACGAACAATTTACCTTTGAATTGTTTGAGGTCTTTACATAATTATTATCAATAGACACACAGGACTGGTAATGATTATCATAACTTGCTAATTGTTAATGTTCACGAGATTCTACAGTGTATGACGAATACTCAAGAGGCAAAGAGCAAGCTACACAACATAGGTCATATATAAAGTTATAATCTTTATTCTATTTGTGCATGTTTCACAGCGACTAGGATAACAATACTGCAGAGGAGACGGAGAATACCGGATTGGTATTATTTATTCATTTAACTTGGTTTATTAAGAAGTAGATGTATCAGATACTAATATAATGATGGCATTTGAAATACCAATGTTTTACCATGTAGCAGCCAGTATCATCTACAGTCAAATTACGTTAATTCCAATGAATTATAACTAACTATCCAATTCGATTTAATTCTTCTAAAGTCAATAAGTTTTAGAGGGATAATTGAGGCACATACACACACACATACACAGAGAGAGAGAGAGAGAGAGAGAGAGAGAGAGAGAGAGAGAGAGAGAGAGAGAGAGAGAGAGAGAGAGAGAGAGAGAGAGAGAGAGAGAGAGAGAGAGAGAGAGAGAGAGAGATGGTTTGCGAAAGATAGAGAATGAGGGGGGGGGCAAGGGGGAGGGATAATGTTAAGAAATTTCTGCTGTTATTTTCATATATGATATTGCCCATCAAAAGGTGAAGATTATCACATTTGATGCATGTTTTCATGACCGTCTAATCAAGAACAAAGATATGCAGACGGACAGACAGGCAGGCAGGCAGAACGAGAGAGAGGGGAGTAAGACCAACGCTAAAACCAATAATGTCTCCAGAGGACATTTTTACTGGATATTGTAGTACTAATGTCACGAGACTAATATGTTGCGTGTGGCCCTCGTCGCCTTGCCCGCTGCTCGAACCCACAACGTCGAGGTCGTGCTCCAGTTAGAAAAATCTGAACACTGGCATATTCACGGCTCCCGGTTAATCTTGTAACTTTGTTAATCATGTAATCTTTATCTTGTGTGGTTTATTGGTATTTCGTTTATGCTGAGGATTTCACGTGGGTTTTTGTGAAAATTTGGTTGTGTTAGCATCTTCAAGATGTTATTCTCTGTTTCTGTTTGCAGAGACATTCCGCGCACGCGCGAGTGTGTGTGTGTGTGTGTGTGTGTGTGTGTGTGTGTGTGTGTGTGTGTGTGTGTGTGTGTGTGTGTGTGTGTGTGTGTGTGTGTGTGTGATTGCTACCGATTAGCTCCCCCTCCCTTTTCCAACGCCTCGGCCTGAAGGCACAAAGTTCCTCCTTTGTTTAATTTCACGCCGCGAAGACACGGGCTCCAGGGATGGGCGGCAGGGGCGGCCCTTCCGTGCAATTACTGGATATAGAGATTATGTTATTAGATAACATAACTAAACCTTTGTCACATTATGACAAGTATACACATATATACAGACAGACACATACATGCACGTGCGCGCGCGCGTGCGTGTGTATGTGTGTTTGTGCGCGCGCGCGTGTGCAGTGCATCACAGAAAAGAAAAGCTCATTTGTGGCAGCAGCGCTCAGACTCCAAGTAAGCGGGCAAGGACTTTCATTTGGGTCTTTCTTTCTCCCTTTCTCTATCCTGTCCGTCGCAGCGAGCAAAGAAGGAATACTTCGCACGTGGGTGAGGGCGCTCGGAAGCTGATCGGGAAAGATTTGTGCCAGATTTGTGCTCGACGGGTCAGGACACACCAGAGGCCGGAGCGGCGTGGAGTGCGGGCCGCGCGCGCCCTCGTTACGAGTCTCCAACCGGCGCTGGAAGGAGGGATTCTGCCGGTACACTGCGCTCATAAAGGCGACGTTCCTCCTTAGTTGTTCTAGTGTCGACACTCCTCAACTTCCACGCACCTGTCGAGCTCTGGCGTTCATCAGGCGAAATGAGAGAAGACTGCAGCCAGGCTCGGCAGTTTTATCATTTTTTCAAAAGATACTCCCGAAAGTGAATGCTAGCAGTCGGCATCGTTCTAATGTTGAAACTGAAAAGTCTATAAACACGACTTCACGGGAGAATATTAGATTTCTGTGCAGGAAAGTGTATTGTGTTTATTTCTCTCACTCTTTCCCTCTTTCTCTGTCCCACTTTGTGTGTGTGTGTGTCCATACATATACATATATATATATATATATATATATATATATATATATATATATATATATATATATATATATATATATATATACATTTATATATTTATTTATATATGCTTATATATGTGTGTGTGTGTGAGAGAGAGAGAGAGAGAGAGAGACAGAGACAGAGACAGAGAGGGAGAGAGGCAGACAGACAGAGAGAGAGGGAGAGTTTACAGTTTGACTACGGTTACAAGGTCCTGATTTAATATTAAGCAAAAAGAAGGAAAGTACTCACCATCTCTTTCTTAATAATCTTAATTTTGATTTCTTTGTTAAATATCTTAAAGATCTTCTCAAGTAAATGCATCATGTTAGTATGTACCTTTACCTTAATTAGTCAAAATAAATAGACTACAGGCCAGATTTAAAGTTCTGTTGAACATGCACTCATGGTTCCTCGTTCCTCCGGCACGGTTTTCTCAGACTGCCTTTTCTGCTTATTCTATGTGTTATCATCGAATGCATCTGCTACCTTCACAGTGCACCTTCCGCCCTTATAGTTCCAAAACCAAAGCAACCGAAGGTATTGAAGGCCCACGGGTAGCGGCGAGAGTCCGGGGCAGGCAGATTTTTGATCATTGAAGTTTATCTAAAAAAAAAAAAAAAAAACGTGTTTGTCAAGCTCCTGTAGCAAAATTGAATAGAAAATTTGAGAAACTAGAAAACTATGAATCAAAACGGATAAAGTTTTCATGAGGACGCTTAAAGAAGATCTTTCAAAGTCTTCAAAGCAACTGGCAAATGAATCGAATTACTAGTCCTCTACTGTCAGAAAAAAATGGGATATTGTGCTTAGAAGCCAGCTAGGGTGCCAAGAGAAACCTAGAAAAAATGACTGGATTCGGCCAAGCCCCAGAAGGACTGGGAAGGATAATTTTACTTTTTTTTTACATTTTAAAACAGTTTATGCCGGATGTCATGGAGCAATATGAAATTTTTGACGTCAAATTAAATATAATTTCATCTCATCATTACCTACATATTATTATATCTCACATATCAATGAACTGGAATGTTTCCATGAAGCGTTCTTGTTGTACAGC
>NW_020872274.1:160272-162772 GCF_003789085.1 Penaeus vannamei
TCCCAGACAGAACAGAGAGAAGGGCTACAAGGGAGAGAGCAGGAGTGAGAAAAAGGAGGTGGTGGGGGGGGGGGTTGTAACCCCTGGTAACGGCCACATGTTATTATGTGGTACAGGTAAAGGCTGCAGATGAAGGCGTCCGCAGAGCACAGGTGAGTGTGTCCAAGGCAGTGTTCATAATTATCGTGAGTCAGCAATTTCAGTTCTCGGAGCTACCTGAACTTTACTTACCAGAGTAAAACCTTTGTTTAGAAACACGATGTTCACTTCATCTATTAGCTTTTTTTAGTATTTATTCATGAACATTAGATTGTTAAAGAAGTTACACTTATATATTAAGTGAACCTATAGGAACCTAGGTTACAAATCATAATAATTTTCTTTCTTTTTTCTTCCGAGAAAATGCACAAAGAACAGCGCGAGGGAGAGAAAACGCGCGCCATTTTACAGCTTCCTTCCTCGTCACTTTTAACAGCTTTTATCGATATAAACTATTGTGTGAGCGTCAGCCTTGAAGATTTCCATTAGAGTATCATTGAAACGACTTCTTTATCTCAATTCTAATCATCATCAGCAAAAAAAAGGAAGAAAAATACAAATTTTTTACGTATGTCTGTACCCTTAAAATGTAAAAAAAAACGTACGAAAATGAAAGCTTCAATGACTCTCTGCACAGCGTCCCTCGATTTGTTGTTGTTTTTTCTAATATTCCACGCACAGGAAGACAACGATATTGAAAGTAGATAAGTCAAGATTCTTGATCACAAATGTCCACATGATTGCTCCATTCTTGTAATCTCAAATATTTTTCGTCATTCAATAATTCTTTGTCGATTTCTCCTTCCCTCCCTCCCCCCTTTAATCATTATCAATGTATTGAGATAAATACCAGCGATTGGCATTTAGTGCTATACTTAGACCCATTATAAAATCTAAATGGGACTGTACTTCGAGGACATATGATTTTGCAATGAGTTACCAAAATATCTTTCAAAAGAGAGTATTTCATTTCTGAAGCAACTGTATAAAGATTATCTTTGTATTAATGTCATTGTTCATTTGTATTTCCTGTCCATCTTGGTTTCTTTCTCATACGCCTTCTTATTTGTGGAGTAGGCTGTTTGTGCATGGTATTATAAATTCTTTGAAATCCATCTTCTGTCTGAATTCCTCCAACCAAGCAAATGTAAAACATCTTTGTAATATCCAGGAAGAATACCAAACTCAAATTCTTTCATATCCGTGTTTAAAAATATATATTCTTACATTTCCTACAATAAAGCCAACAAACCTGATGTTACTCATATCAACTTTATGCATTCAATCCGTCCACGTCAATTCACAGTTAGGGGATGCCCCTTCGAACTCGGTCGAGATGCTTCTGTCTATCTCCGGTCCCTTCCAACATATTGCAGGCCGCTTGCATCGCCCCCGTCCTCAGGGCCTCTTCACCTGCGCCCGTTTTCTCCTCACCGTACTCATCCGCCCCATTGATTGATGATATTAGGTTCTAC
The DNA here is from genome assembly GCF_003789085.1 of Penaeus vannamei. NCBI lineage: Eukaryota > Metazoa > Arthropoda > Malacostraca > Decapoda > Penaeidae > Penaeus > Penaeus vannamei. The sequence continues at coordinate 161,787 of NW_020872274.1, forward strand.
GCCTTGGCCTGTTTTCCTCTTTATATTTTGAGCAACAAAAATTACGCACTCTTCTCCCGGCGTTTTCTTTCCCTTCACAATCTCCGTGCGTCAGTCTCCTCACTCTCCTTAAAACTACGAGCTTTCATGTCTTTTATAACCAGGTCAAGCATCTCCTTTCACACTTTTTGTGACATCCTTACTTTGTCTTCTCTTTTTATTTTCGAAGAGTGGGTATCCGTATTACAACTTGATTATCTCTCACAATTTCGGTCTGTGGAGGATCACTTTTCCCCTTGCTCACGTTCTCTTACAACAGACCAACCGTCCGTTCCCTCCACTGAACGTAAAGACTCCTCAGCTCCTCTTTAAAGCACTCTTTATCTGTACAAAGCAACTTTCCACCAAATCCTTTAGCGTTTCTCCCACCTTCAACAGACCCCAACTTTCCTGTCAGAAGCATAGCACCCTTCGGAGGCTTTGCTTGAAGGATCTTTAATTCGCGTTCTCTGGCTCCGCTGGCCCTCTGACTGTCGCCCTTGGCCCCGCCCACAGTGGAGGCGTTTAGCTGACATCGCCCTGTTCTCTACACTTCTTCTTGAACGTCTGGACAGAAGCAAAAATTGTTCTACTTATCTCCTAAAGACTAGTATAGGGTGCGAAAAACAAGAGAGAGAGAGAGGGGGGGGGGAGGGAGGAAAGAGAGTGAGTGAGGGAGGGAGAAAGAGAGAGGGAACACGAAAAAAAGAAAGAGAAAATTGCAGTTATGATAACAAAAAGGTTGAAATATAACAGGAAGATGTGACGGTAGGTTGAATAAAAAGTTAGATAAAGAAAATGACCGCTGACATGGCAAAACATCGGGGAAGCCAAGCAACAAAAGTCTTAACGAAAATTTAAAATCTAATAACGGAAATATCATATTGATTACAATTATGCGATGTATAAAGACCCCACCCATTGCGCTATCCGGCCAGGGTTTAGACAGAAGTCCGTATTACGTAAAA
>NW_020872274.1:170272-175272 GCF_003789085.1 Penaeus vannamei
CACATTAGGAAATAAATACTATGCTAACTATTCATGCTTCCGGGCAAACTGAATTAAAGATAGTATGTTTAATTGACTATATTAAAACATTTTAGTTTTTAATGAAGTCATTGGTTATAGTATCCTGGGCATGACATTAGAAGTTATAACATTAGATGCGTCACATAAAGGAGCTTTCGTGGAACCAAAAACCTAGAAATCGCCAAAAATGACCTGCGCAATTACTTAATAAGGGCGATTATATAAAAGTATGTGTGTGTGTGTGTGTGTGTGTGTGTGTGTGTGTGTGTGTGTGTGTGTGTGTGTGTGTGTGTGTGTGTGTGTGTGTGTGTGCGTGCGTGTGTGTGTGTGTGCGCGTGTGTGTGTGTGTGTGAAGAGAGAGTAATCCGTCTCGCCTTGGCATCGCCATAAGAACTGCAATAACACAGCGCAACACATAATGGCAGAATGCAAGACGCAGTCACGCGGGGCCAACATGGCGTGCGAGATGCCGCCTCTGCCGATCCCGCTGAAATGCTGGATCCCATCTCAGAAGGCGTTAAAAGAAGGAAAACTGATATGGGTATATACATTTTTCAAAATAAATAATGGAATACAGCGTTGCAGATCGTTTTTGTGGGATGAATGTGTAGATTAAAAGTATGAACACAATCGGCGCTTGCAAGAAAAGAGGCGGTAGCTGTAAGAGGCAGAAACGGCCCTAACACCAAAGGGATGATGGCAGATAATGAAAATCTCCTTTATCATTTCCTGAACCATTCTTAGTCCAACAGTTTTGCCTAGAGTCGCTCAAACTCCGTCGCGACGTGATCTATCGATATCCATCTAGGCAGCGGCCATGCATGTTGCACGGCACCGAGCCTCGTGCACGACCTGTTTGATAATAATTACCTGAGAGAGTATAATTCAGCGGCGCAGCATGCATCAAACGGCGGCGAGGCGTCTCCGCCGCCGGACCGCTCCATCGGAACACGGGGCGGATTTCCTCCTTGAGCTCGCGCGCGGAATCCCATCAGCCCGATATATAACCTTTTTTGCTCCCTTTTTCCAGAGTTTGGAGTACGCGCGCCTCCAGGAACTTTCGCCCCGACATGGAGGATGCGGGAGCCTAATCCTTCGACGACAGTTCGGCCTTACGACTGAACGCGATAAACATCATTTTCCAAAGAAGTACAATGAATGTTTTTTATGTCAACTTCAGCGTGAAAAAATATGGACTCGCTTCTGAATGATGGCAGGTAACTCCAAAGCGCTTAGGGGAACCTCGCCCTTATTCGCGGGCGCAGAGAGGCGGGATCCCCTCAGCGATATCGAGAAACTCCGCGTCAGAAACCCGGCGCTCGGGGCATATTTATCCTTGAGCACTTGCGTAATTTAGCTGTTGTGTCTGTCTTTGGACACAACAGGGCGTGTGCAAGGAAGAAGGGCTCTTCTGGGATGCCTCTGCAAGGGCGATAGCCTAATGCCAAAAGTAGTGGTCGAAGAGCAATTTAGTGGTCATTATAAGTGTCGACGTGTGTTCATCTGTGCGGCCGTTTGGGTGTTCGGTTTTCAGGAGGTGGGCCATTATACCCACGGCTTACCCGCGCTACTATCTTCATTGTCAAGATCTATGAGTATGATTCTTAGATAATTCTTTTGTACTGATCCTCATCTACACTGTTTTATTTGGTAGTGTCGGCTCAATATTTTACAGCATGCTTATAAGTCTGAACCGTTATTATTGCTCTTCAACAGTTTAGCGCCACCATTATATAAATGTTTGTGTGTTTGGTTAGATTACATATCAGATCACGATATAAAGACCCAATAACATCAGTAAAGCAATTTCATTCCGGAGATTGTTGAAAATAGCATTCAAGAGATGTGTTCTCGCTTTGCATAAATACTGTATGAAATCGGGGCCACACCGCCGTCGGATTCGTGGATTTGGTCTTGGACTGTGACTCCAGTGCAGAGATCGGGATACTGTGAGGATCCAGCGTGGTTGGGGCGTACTCCGGGGGCGCCGAGGGGACGGGGGACGGGGGGGGGGGCGATGAGTAGAGTGCCCCGGGCTGATGGCATGGAACGTGTGCTGGCGAAGAGGACTCTCATTTGGCCGGGACGTCGTACCAGCAACCAGAATAAAAACCAAGATGAAAGCCTATTTGGTGATATGATCAATAATAGGCACCTGCACTGTGTTTGTATTGTTTGAAAGAAATCGGAATTTCTCCTTTCTGTCGAGTTTCGCTATTGGTACAGAGTATTCATATTGTCGTGGAATTTACGATTTCGTTAAAAACAATATCAAACTTTGAATAATGATCAAAGTTCGAGGGATTAGAAGCGCATTTCACGCCAGAATCTTGAGCTGCGATCGCATCATCTTCCCTTATTCTGCTGCGTCACGCACTTGGTCGTCGAGTCTTGCTGCGGCTGAGACTCAGTCACATATTTGCTCAGGGAAGAGTACGTTTCCTCTCGCGGCAGATGACGGAAATTTCGCAAGCTTTAAGCAGAGGCAGAGCAAATTATCTGATGACGGGTGTGGATGAAGAGGAAAGAGAGAAACAGGAAAATATGTGCAAATACAATGCCCTGGAAATTCCACGAAGGAAAGGAAAAAAGAAGAGAGCAGAGCCGAGACGCACGAGCGAGGGAGAGAGCTGCACGTCAGAGGGATGTGAGGAGGCTCGCCAGGGAGCTCGTGGCAGGTGCGCCGCAAACTGGTTCCCGATTTCCAGTAAACGTCGACATACTTACGGCTCAGGCCAGAACAAGGACGCGGAGGGACGCTGCTCAGGGACCCAGCAGGGCGCGTCGCTCGCGAAGACCTGCGCCCGCCTGGAGGAGGAAATTATGCCTAAACCCTGTGTGACAAGAGAGGAAGTACTTTGTGAAATTCCGCTTCAGTTCATTAAGGAATGGTCTACTTTGGAAGAAATAAGGACTGTGAGGTCTTAGTGATGTACATTGTATTCAGGATTTTCATAGACAGACCTACAAGGACAATCATAGCAGCAAAACAACATCGCATGTGTGTGTGAGAGAAAGACAGTGTTTAAGTGTGTGTGTGTGTGTGAGAGAGAGAGAGAGAGTGTGTGTGTGTGTGTGTGTGTGTGTGTGCGTCTGTGCCTGTGTGAGAAAGAGAGTGTGTGTGTGTGAGAGAAAGAGAGAGAAAGTGTGTGTGTGTCTGTGTAAGAGAGAGACAGTGTTTATGTGTGTGTGAGAGAGAGAGAGAGAGAGTGTGTGTATGTGTGTGTGTGTGTGTGTGTGTGTGTGTGTGTGTGTGTGTGTGTGTGAGTGTTCGTGCGTGTGTGTGTGTGTCTGTGTCTGTGAGAGAGAGTGTGTGTGTGTGAGAGAGAGAAAGAGAGAGAGTGTGTGTGTGTGTGTCTGTGTGAGAGAGAGACAGTGTTTATGTGTGTGTGAGAGAGTGTGTGTGTGTGTGTGTGTGCGTGTGTGTGTGTGTGTGTGTTCGTGCGTGTGTGTGTGTGTGTGTCTGTGTCTGTGTGAGAGAGAGAGTGTGTGTGTGAAAGAGAGAAAGAGAGAGTGTGTGTGTATGTGTGTGAGAGAGAGAGACAGTGTCTATGTGTGTGAGAGAGAGAGAGAGTGCGTGTGTGTGTGTCTGTGTCTGTGAGAGAGAGAGAGAGTGTGTGTGTGAGATAGAGAGAGAGAGTGTGTGTGTGTGTCTGTGTGAGAGAGAGACAGTGTGTATGTGTGTGTGAGAGAGAGAGTGTGTGTATGTGTGTGAGTTTATGATAAGTTTGCCATCGGTCTTCCTTTGTCGCTTTACCTTCTGTTTTCCTCTCATTTTTTTCAAGCTGAGATGTACTTATCGAAACCGTATTTTGCTCTAGATTTTCGGATTTTGTAATTAATGAATATATCAAACGCTTATTCGCGAAAAAGCACTCATTTGGCGTAATTCCTTTCCGCGAACCGTACTTTTTCCCGTCTCCCGGAATGAGCCTCCTCAAGCGGGGCATTTAGTTATGCGCTCCAGTGAGTCACTTGTTTATCTTATCAAATTCCAGCAACGGTTGATCTGGCAAGGGAATATCACATATCCGTAGAAATGTCGAGGGAAGTGAAATAATCCTTTTTGCTCCTACACGGGATTTTCAATTTCGAATATCCTGTCAGCTGCGAACTTGAAAGCGAACCGTCAATCAACTTTAATTGGAGAAAAAAAAAGCTTTGTTAGATGATACATCAAACAATTCAGTTTCGATTCCGTATGGTTTGCACAGAAAAAAGACGGCGTTCAATGAGTACGTCAATAGAAGTTACACGTTTATGCATATTTAAATGGAGATCCACAAACAAAAAATAGTTTCTTCACGCACACAAATATATACAACTTACATGCAAGGTGGATATCCATACACAAATGCGGTAAAATATAGTCGAAAGTAACAGCATCGACGCTGCCGTTACGTCTCCTCGATGATAGGTAAATATAATGTCAGTGTGTGGCAAGGGTTAGGAAAGTGAGTTAGAGAACAATAGACGCTGGGAGAACACCGGGAAGGACAGCGAGTTATTGCACTTACGGGTATTGAATCCTGTAAACACTCGCGCGCCTTTGTCTTGCGAGAGTTATTGCGGGGGAGGAGAGGGGGAGGGGGAGGGTGCCGCGTCTAAACCAGAAGGAAGTACTTGCTATCGATGTTTAGCCACCTCGCCCTGTGGCCGGGAGGCGCCCGAGGATGAGGGCAGGAGGGCGCAAGGGGAGGCGGACCAATAGGGAGACGAAGAAGGATACAGCTGGACAGTTATTAGACAGAGGGAGGGCGAGAAATGCAGGAAGCGAAAGTCCAGAGAAAAGAAAGAGATGAAGATGAATGAAATGAAAGGTGGAGGAAAGAGAAAATAGAGGGAAAAAGAATAATCACCCAGTCTATCCTACGGTCTGTTAAAACGTTGTGTTATTCCCTCTTGTTATACGATTTTGATATTAGTTTTAAAAATAAGTGAGTCTTTCACACTATGATAAAGTAAGGGGAGTGTCTCGT
>NW_020872274.1:182772-190272 GCF_003789085.1 Penaeus vannamei
ATAATATAATAATCGTAGCATACATAAATATATTATATATATATAATTTATATATTATATATATATATATATTATATATATATAATATTATATATTATATATATATAAATATATATTATAATATATATATATATTATATAAATATTATAATATGTATATATGCTATATATATATGTATATATAATTCTATATAATATATATATATAATTTATTATATATATGATTATGCATGTATGTAGTATGTATGTATGTATGTATGTTATGTTATATGTACATTACATACATAACACACCACACACACACACACACACACACACACACACACACACACAACACGCACACACACACACACATATATATATATATATATATATATATATATATATATATATATATATATTATATATATATATGTGTGTGTGTGCCCAAAAGCGATATGTTGTGTGTGTGCTGTGTTGTCGTGTGTTGTGTGTGTGTGTGTGTGTGTGTGTGTGTCCAGATGACAAATATCTGCAATGTTTACCAGTGGATGTGCATCGAGTTGTGTGCAGCACCATACGATTGTGTATGTATTGTTATATGGTATATATGTATGTTTATAACAATCATTACATACACTACCAATACATACATTACATACCTGCAATAATACATAACTATTATATATATACAATCACACCCACATCTATAACATCAACTAATCCATACACACAATCATAAGATATATCGTACGTATATATATATAATAATACATATAATACATTATATATATGTCAATATTATATAGATAGATTATAGATAAGTAGCAATGAGATTAGATACATAGACATATAGAATAAGATAGATACTCTCTATGTATGTAATTATGACGTACATACGGAATATCCATATAACAATACATACACACACACAACATATATTGTATATATATGTATTATGCATATTTATAATCATATTATATATATATATTATATATATATAATATATATATAATATATTAGTATTATATGAGAGTGTTGTCTGTCTGCACAGACACACACACACACCTTGTTGTGTGCTGTGTGTGTGTGTGTGTGTGACATCTTGCATACACACCCCAATCACAAATGTGTGTTACAGGAAATTGTAACTATGGTGTCTACACCTATGTATGTATGACATATGATGAATGTATGTATGTATTGCTATGTATGTATGTATGTATGTATGTATGGATATCGTCTGTGATGTAATGTATGTATGTTATGTATGTATGTATTGTATGTTATGTATATATATGTATATATATATATATATACATATATGCTTACCACACTAACATATACACTGATGTGTTAGCTAGTGCGCTTACTCATAAATTAATATATAAAGAAAATAAAAGTATATAGAATTAAGTAAAAAATATTAATAACTATATATTACTATATCAATATCCTCCTCTATATTTACTATTATACAACATCATATATATACTCGAAAAACTAGCATACAATATAGATAAATAGTACGCTAAGGATACTAAATATATCTGCTCTATATATATATGATAGGTATATTAATGTTAGACTTCTCATTACTATTATAATACTATGATATAAAGTACATTCCACTTGACTATAGTGTATACTACGTTACCATTAGTGATATATATATTTTATATAATATATATAATAGTAATCTCTGAATATCCTTTATAGTAATTATGAAACTACTACGTTAATAGTTTCAGTATATATAGTGCCTATTACACACTTATCAGATTTATACATAGAATATATATATATATGTATATATATACATATATATATATATAGTATATATAGTATATAATCCCAAGCACCTTTGACGAATAACTCACAAATAATCTATGGGGCTTATTTATATATATTAGTAGGGACTCATATAGTCGACGTATATAGTCAACGTGAGCACTACCTACTAGGTTATTATTATTATATACGTCTAATTATGTCCATGAGTCCGATGAAGTGTGGTAGCGTGTAGCTATGTGTGTGTGTTGTGTTGGTGCCTCTGTTGTGGATGATGCCAACATCGTCGTCTCGTGTGTGTGTGTGTGTTGTGTGTGTGTGTGTCGTGTGTGCTCGTGTGTGTGGTGAAGCAGGCAGAGTGGCTCCCAACTGCCAGCTCTCGTGTTGCCTCATGTGTAAGTGTATGTCATAGTATGATAGTACTCAGTATATGGTGGCTATAGTGAATCGTACTAATGATTAAGTATAAAGGGGAATAATTACGTCGTAAAAGAGACGGTTCATTCTCTATGACTTACTATATATATATATGTATATATGTATAGTGATATATACATATATATATGTACGTATACAACAACACACACACACATCAACACCACACCACACACACACACACACTCACAATCACGAGCACCCACACAGGCGACTCATCTCATCCCGACGACACACACACGCCACTCACTACACCACAGGCACGACACACACACCACAACAACACACACACACAACACACACACACAGGCGACACACACACACACACCCACACACACACACACACACACACACACACACATTATGATATATATATTATAATATACCTGATAAATAGTAAGTAATCAGGCATTTATACCTCGAAGCGTACTCTCTGAGTAACTGAAAGATACCTACTTGGACTATATGAATATTATATACGTACGAATAGCTCTCAATTTCTATGACATATTCACTCTTACAATATATAAGTGACTCTCATGAACTATATATATATAGATATGAATAATAACGTTTCATTCTCTAAGTAGATGATAACTACGGTACGACTGCGGGTACTTCGTGTTCCCCCGGCCTGAGTAATAATTTATGATATATATCTAGTTGATGAGTACCCGCTATTATAATTTATATAATGTGAGTGATAGCCTACTGACACTACCTCGCCGCTATACGGTATACACTTTCTTAACATCCATACATATACATGTGATATCCATCTATCTATCTATCGTAGCTCTGAGTCTCTCATCTATCTTATCTATCTATCTATCTATCTAATCTATCTCTACTGTATCCGTCGGGGCTATATATATTCTTAGGCTAAGTATAATAGTATGAATAAAACGTCTTAGTATATATTATAATTCACATAGTATATAGTATATATTATATGTATATATATATAATAATAACACACACACACAACACACAACAAACAACACACACAACACACACACAACACACACACAACACACACACATAATAATTATATAATATATATATATAAATAATAATTAATATAATATAACATAATATAATAATATAATAATATATATATTATAATAATATCAATATATATTAATACATATATATATGATATATACTATACTATTATATATAAATATATAATAATATATATATATATATAATATATATAATATATAATTATATATATTATGATAAAAATGTATATATAGTATATTTAATATATATATAATATATGTATTTATTGCATGTATTGTAATGAATACTATAAATGTATGATAGGTATGATATATATGATACATTACATACACAACACACACACACACACACCACACACACACACACACACACACACACACACACCACACACACACACACACACACACACACACACACAACACCACACACACACACAATATAATTATAATATATAATATATATAATATAATAATAAATATATAATAATATTAATTATATATATATTATTATTAATATATATATATATTACATATATATATAATATATATATGGTGTTGTGATGTGTTTGATATATATATTGTGTGTGTGGTGTGTGTTGGTGTGTGTGTGTAGTTAGTTGAGTGTGTTGTATTGTATTAGTATATATCATATAATATACATATGATGTTGTGTGTGATGTGTGTTGTTAGTGTTAGTGTTGTGTGTGTTGGTGTTGATAGTATGTATGTATATGTATATGTATGTAACATAATTACATACATACATCATACATAAACTAATTAACATACATTACATACGTTGCTTATGTAATTTAAATTACATAATATATGAATATATATTATATATATATATATATATATATATATATATATATTATTATAATATATATATTACATACATATATATATAACTAAATATACATTATAACATATACATTATATGCATATCCTAAGATACGATATACGGATAAAGATACAGACTGAGAATACGAATATAGACTATTAGAATAGATCGATAGATGAATAGTATAGTAATGTATATGTACAGTGAGCAGTTTCTGAATAACATATACATACATTCGACACACACACACACTATATGTATTATAGTATATCAATATATCATATATAATATATATAGCGCTCATTATATGAGATATATATATAATATATATATAATATAATAATAAGTACTGAGTACTATACCTATGATATATATATGAGTGTCTCGTGTGTGTGTGTGTGTGTGTGTAGTGTGTGTATGTATGTATGTATGTATGTTGATGTAATAGTGGTAGTATGAGTAGTAATATTATATAATGATAATTATGAGTTATTTTGAGTTTGTAAAGTAGTGAATATAATATTATAATGATTGAGTGTGCGTGTGTGATGATGGGAGACGAGTAGTCGTGTGTTTGTGTGTGAAACGACATCTGTGTGGCCTCGTGTGTGTTGTGTGTGTGTGTGTGGTGTGCGCTATGTGTGTTGTGTATGTATGTATGAATGATATGAATGTATGTTATGTATGTAGTATGTATGTATGTTATGTATGTATGTAATGTAATGTATGTATGTATGTATGTATGTATGTATGTATGTATGTAAGTATGTATATATGGTATGTATATAATTATGTGATGATATATACTATATATATATATATAGCAAATATATATATATAGAAGTGATATATGATAAGGGTGATATAGTATTATATTAATATAGCAAGACTATATAATAATATATTTATACATACCATATATATAAATTAAATTATATAAATATATTATATAGTAATAGTAAGATATATATTATATATAATTATATTATTTCATATATATATATATGGTATATAGTATGAGTAATATAATATATTATATATATATATATATATAAAGAGAAGGAGTATAGACTAATATAAGGATATTATTAATATAGGTAATACAATATAGTAATAGGTATAAGTATATATATATATATAATAATATAAGTAATAATTATATATTATGTAATATATAATATAGCAAAATAGCTATATATATATATGAATATAGTAATAATAAATAATAGTAGTAATATAATAGTGAGTATATATATATATATACATATGTGTGTGGGGTGATGTGTGTGTGTGTGTGTGTATTGTGTGCTTGTGTGTGTGCATGAAGACTTGAGACAAACAGTTGTGAGAGTGAGAAAGAAAGGATGTTGATACGTGGATGATTTGCTAGTTAGGGAAGCTATGTGTGTGTGAAATCTGTGTTGTGTGTGTGTGTGGATATTAGGTGCAACTGTGTCTGTGTGTGAAGTGTGTGTGAGCTGAGTGTGTGTGTGTGTGTGGACAGATGTGCTCGACAGCGGATCACACGGGAGACGATGTGCTGTGGTGTGGTGATGTGTGTGATGTGTTGTTGTGTGTGTGTGTGTGTTGTGATGAATTTGCGAATAGTGGTGTTGTGTGTATGCTATGCTATATATATATATATATATATGGTGATATATAGATATAGTAAGTTAGTCAATAGTATATGATATATAGGTATATATATAATAGATAGTATATAAGGGTAGGGTAGTATATATAGTAGTATATAGTAATAATATAGTATATATAGAGCTTCGTCTAGGTTATATATATATGTGTGTGTTGCTGCTGTGCGTGTGTGTGCAGTGCTCTTCGGTGTGTGTGCTGGTGTGTGTTGTGTGTGTGTGTGTGTGTGGTATACAGTATATTATTATATTATATATATAGTAAACTATTAATATATATAACATATAATATTATAAGTAGCCCGTTGATATTTAATTAATACTAATATCTCATGTGTGTGAGTGTGGTGTGTTGTGATGTGTGTGTTGTGAGATGTATCATATAACACATACTGAAAATTGATATAATGTACAACAGAAGAGTGTTGATACATACAGTGCTGTGTGTGTGAGTGTGACTTCACGCAACTTGTGTGTGTGGTGTGTGTGTTGTGTGTGAGTGCCATTGTGTGTGTGTGTGTATGTATGTATTGTATGTAAGTCGATATGTTCTATTTATGTATATAATAATGATATAATCTATAGCATATAACACGATATTACTGATAATACATATAGACTCTCCAACAACCAATTACTCAAATCACACAGCTCACCACGTAACAACATACACACACACACACACACATCACACACACTAACACCTGCGACAACCACAAAACGCACACAGTGATAAATAATTTGCACTAGGATTTATTGCTGAAATGTAATCAATAATAAGTTATAATTAAGTATCAGCCTACATATAGTTTACAACTAATGGTATATATGGCAATATAAGTTAATACTTTGATAATGCATAATATATATATATATTATCTATATTATATGACACCTAATATGTGTAGTAGTATGTGTGTGTGCGTGTGTGAGTGTGGTTGGACTGATGCTTACCACACCGTGAAAAAATAGCTAACAGCACTATAATATACATATATATATATATAGGTATTAAATACTAACGATAATGAAGATAAGAGAAATCCACTATAGATTATATTAAATCATTGAAAGTCAATTTATATGATACCTCAATAACATAAATATAATAGTAATACCGAATTATATAAATACCGAAGCAACACAGCGTACTAATTATATGATTGAACAGTGGCTCGAGATTTCTTCATGTGTACGCAACAATATATAGAGAATTCGACCTACGAAAAAGCGTATTTGAACGATTATTCAACTTTTGAAACTGGACCAGTGAAAAATACATTTCTTGCAGTCAGCATTCCACATGCAGCCCACAATCATTTCAAACTAAAATCTTGGTGTTAGAACTCTGCTACCTGCTGCTGGACTTTCTAGTCTCATCGTGAGGTATTAAAATGAGAGTTGAATAATGTAAATTCATGATTGACAAGTATATTTATATTACTATAAGACAAGAGAATCACATTTATGACCTGCTCTGTGTGATGATTGCGGTTTGACATTCTGTGTGCTGATGGAAATTTACAGATGTGATAGTAAATATAAGAAGCAATATTCTAGTTGCTTATTATACTCACTATCATAATAGTGCAGTGAATGGCTATAGGAGGAGAGACCGAGGAGATGAGAACAAGTTGTTTTTTTTTTTATGTTTTTAACAAACATTCCAGCTGAAATTCGGATATATTCTGGTTTTTCATATTAGCTAAACACGTAATCAGGAAGTCTACTTACATATGAGCGTTGGGCAAAAGCTTGATCTGGCTTTGAAGAAGCCA
>NW_020872274.1:231211-233711 GCF_003789085.1 Penaeus vannamei
TCCTCGAGACGGAGGCATGCGGAGAGGCGAGGAATAAAGGAGGAGGAAGGAGGCAAGGGAGGGCAGGGACAGCGGTGCGTCCGGCGACAAAGCTCGTTATCTCTCAAGTACAAAACTTGGAATATTCTACTTGTGGGTCTGTAACGTAAAGTCTGTAAACGTAACCAAACCCAGAAAGGTACGTGCTTATGAGAAGGAAAATATGTTAAGCAGCAAAATGAACGTAACGACAAAAGTGCAACATCGTAGCAGAAAACACGTTAGTGTAGTTGTTGGTAGTGCAAAGTGCTAGCGTTTGCCGAGGAAACAAGTAAAAACATTGGGCACTGAGTGCAAAGTATGCAGCGTGTGGAGCGGCCACTGGGTGCATGTTGTGCGCGGACGGGTAGAGGCGGTAGGGTGGAGGCCGGGAGATGTGGAGGTCACAGCCCTGTGGCGGCCATTATCATACCTGCCGCGGCCACTGGACCTGCGCCGCTCTGCTCTGCTCTATGACCTTAACGGGGAGTGTTCAAGTGTACCTGCCACGCTGGACCAACATGATGCTCTTTCTCTTTTCTAAACAATGATTCTACCTCACCAAGTATCAAGAACAAACATTAAGCTACTGGACTGCGGTTCTGTGTGTCCCTGCAGACGGGTGCAAGTGAGCACAGGCGCTGGAAGGTCAAGGCAGGTGAGCTGGGAGAGGAGCAGCAGCACCAACGTCAGCGGTGATGGTGGTAGTAGTAGTGGCGGTGGTGAAGAGTGATTCTGTAGCCGCCAGGGCGCTGCGCTGTGCCCGCCCGCGGGCCGCCCGGCCACAAACCCCGCCCCCCCACTCAGTGTTCCTGTGACCGCGTTCAGGGAAGGACGTACACCGCGTCGCTCCTGACCCGCTCCGACCTTCCCCGCGCTGTGTCTGCGTGCGAGTTCATTCTCGCTGTGTGTGTTAGTGACGACGCATTTCTCAATAATCAGATTGGAAACGTTCAGTGAGATATTGATAGATTTTAGTACGGAATGAAAAATACCTCTTCTAAATTGATTGACATGTGGGATTGAAATTTGTATGGAAAGCGAATATGAAGAAATCGAAAACTAGTGTTTTGTGATGTGAGTACTTACCATATACGAAATACACCAGTTAAACATAACCGTTGGATTGAGAAAAGTTAACAAGTGAGTGTTGTTGACCTTTGAGGAAAATTGTGTGGCCTCAGAACATCTTAATCCTTTACTAATAGTGAACAAAAGAAAGACGTGTTCAGCTACAGTGATATGGTTTTTAGCTTCTCAGTCAAACGTTAGTCGCATTGTGCCACAGGTTTATCATATTGCAGCTTCAACTTTCCCAAGAAGGTAAGACTTTTCATAAGTGGTTGAGTATAGCAATGGGTGATAAGAGACACAAAATATTTATTTCCATTTTTTAAAAGTTGAATACATAGTAAAGGCAGAGAATCTCTGTGAAATCTTTATACAAGGAATATTTCGACATACGTAGGAATGATATTGGATTCTATACCTATACCGAGCGGTAAAAGTCTACGGTCACTACACACCAGGATACAATTTTTTCGTTTCGTTATAAATATTTTCGTGGAGCATAAAGTATAATCCAAACAGGTTTGCTGACGCCGAGCTCACAGTAGTGTGCTTAAACGAGATGAAATACAAGTACTAAATAACAAGTAGCGGCACGGAGTACGGAACATTCTCACTCGTCCGTGTTCAGTGGTTTGTACTTGTTTATGCTGAATATGACAACACAATTATTCACCTTGATTTTCAGTTCATTTATGTTCCCTTTTAAATGAGCGAATGTGAGTTAGACATGTGCGTTCGGCAAAGCCAAAGGCAACATGAGAAAAACAAGAGCTGGTTGAGAAATGTGTTGATACGAAAAATTAAACGAGTAAAGGTATTGCCTCTGTGGACGGTGACCCGAGTGACATGTATACAACCGTCTTGAGCTAAATTCGATAACAGGGATGTGAGTATGAAATTATTCAGGACCCGGAGCAAGTATTCAGTGTGCTCCCGAAAGTTGCTCCTTTCTTCGACTCACTGCTGATATGTGGAAAGTCAATGCAAAGTTTCGAGGAAAAGGTCCATTCCCGGGAAATATTTATGCAACCGATAATTTTTGAATGTCATTAACGATGCATCTGAAATATTCAACGGCATAATTGAAGCCCGAAGCAGCAAGATGCATGGTCGCTTAATAAAGCCGTGCGCGTTGGAGGGACGAAACATTTGTGAAGAAACGTTGCAAACGGGATTATAGTTGGGTCGAAATGTCATAAAGTATTATCTCCACAATAGTAAGCCAACGTGAGCAATAAGGTCGGGACGCCACCCTGGCATAATGCCATCACTTCAGTGAGTCTGGAAGTGTAATTAATCTCGCTCGGAATTTTATCTTTAGTGGAAATAGCGCGGCCGTTGTTGTTATGGCGAAGCGGAATCCTGATTGAGATTCATAACGAGCGGGACATTTTTGAGGCCTGGTTCGAGG
>NW_020872274.1:243711-251211 GCF_003789085.1 Penaeus vannamei
TAAATATGTATTATATATATTTAGTTCAATATTATTGTTATGTATATTTTTAATATATGTTGATATGGTGTGGTACGTGGAATATTTGGCTCTTCATACATGGCATTCCTGACTCATTCTCTTTCAACACTTTTCGAAATCGTTTCCTGTGGACGTGTTGTTTTGTGTGTGTACGTATTCGCTTGTTCCGTACGTGTTTGTGTGTGTGTGTGTACGTACGTGTGTGTGTGTATGCGTGTGTGTATACGTACGTGTGTGTGTGTGTTTGCGTGCGTGCGTATGTTTCTGTGTGTATACGTTTGTGTGAGTGTGTGTGTGTGCTTGTATGTGCATGCAGTTCGCAGCCGAGGCAGCGGGCACAGCCAGGCGGACTTCCTGCCCCGGCACGAGGGAGGCGGCCACGCACCCAAGGAGCCCGAGCCGCGCCTCGCACGGGAGCGCAATCCCTCCTGCTCTCGCCTATCGACCTGCCGCCAATAAATGTATAAACCTCAGCCACCTTCTGGCTTGACACGCTTCGAAGGTTTGTTCATGGGCTGAATGGTAGGATCTCGGTGTCTCTCTCCATTTCCGGAGGCCGCGCGGGCGCCGCCTCCGGAATCCACTGCGCTCCTCGCTCGGGATTCGAGTCGCCGTCCGCGGCGTGTGTTTGCTGTTGCTGTCCGGCAGGAGTCGCTCGTCGGCCGTCGTCTGCGGGATGTCCTGCAGCCGGCCACGCTCTTTCCTTTAATGAATTGTAGGACGTACTCTTCAAGGCTTTTTAAGGTTTTATTTTCTCGGTCTGCATGCCACTTTCATATGATATTACTCGCTTGGGTCATAAATTAATTACGCTGTGCAAAGATTAAACCTTTTGTTACAAAGGCCACTTAGATTTTTATTCATTTGATATCTGTCAGAAGCGGCTAGTGTTCTACCTTGGCATTTTATGTTTTATTCACGTGCATCTATTTATCGCGTTTTGAGTGCATAAGGAATGACCGCGTTGATAGAGCATTTTTCATGACGAGCTGCGTGGCCGGAGTCCGTCAGATGGAGAATTCTAAAATATTCTGTTGCAGGAGGAACTGGATTCGCACTCTTTGGTTTTCAGAAAAGTAAAGCTGTTTATGAATAGAAATTTGCTTGTGAACACAAGACAGACAGTCGCCTAATTATCCCCAATTATTTTGCAAATGAATGCGTACCTGTGTTTGTTTGTTTGTTTGTGTGTGTGTGTGTGTGTGTGTGTGTTGTGTAATGTGTGTGTGTGTGTGTGTGTGTGTGTGTGTGTGTGTGTGTGTGTGTGTGTGTGTGTGTGTGTGTGTGTGTGTGTGTGTGTGTGTGTGTGTGTGTGTGCGAATGATTGTTTGTGTGTGTGCTGAAGAATGTGTGCAAGCATACAATTCTGTAGAATATATTGTTAGTTTCCAAACTTAACTGTGTTTAGACAATGGATATGGTGGCAGTAGATTTATTGCTAAAACATTAGCGCATTATTGCTTCTGGTGAGAGCTACGTTTTACATTTGAGTACTAATACAGAGCGAAGAACTAAAAGCGAAGATTGAATGTCAACTATTGTGCCTTCTACGCCATGAAAGTCGTGTTAGACCTCACGTGTCCTAGGGTTAGAGCCCGGGTCTCGTGGCTTTGATTTATGCTAATGGCTCAACTCGATACACTTTAAAACGTCGATGGAAGGATCAGATATCTAAGAGCCGTTCTCACGCTCGCGTCCCCCTCGTGGCCGCAGCCCTCGTCCGCGTCAACACAATAGCAAAAGTCAGTGTTGTTTTGCTTATTTCTTGCTCGTTTTTGTACGCGATTTTGTAGGATAACAAGATTCATTTGAACGTTTCTATTCTTTTCTTTGTGTCTTACAGCCTTTTACAATGTTTGAATGTTCTCCCCTGTATTTGCTAGCGGTTAACAACGCGCATATTAGTTGCCTGGAGTGAATGGCGATAGCAACAGGCATCGAAATCAGTTTGATTCCTGAACAATGCGTGTGAGCCCGTTCTTCTGAGAAAGGAGCCGCATTATGCGAGGTTTGCTCCGTTGTGAATGAGTGGCTGGCACTGACGCGGAGTAATTAGACACGGAGGAAACGGAAACCCTCGCGATCTATCTCAAGACACACTTTAATGCGCGGCGCCACAATGAACAGGGATATGACTGAATGTGATTGTGAACGTGTTTTTTTTTAATCATTATCACTCGGTGAATGACGTCGCTGACTGAAACTGTTCCATCTTCAAAGAAGAAAGGATTCAGAGATGAAAAAGAGAAGGATGGAAAGAGTGAAAAAATGAGATAAGGAAGAAAGAAAGACAGGCAGTCAGAAAGAGAGAGAGAAGGGGAAGAGAAGGGAGCTGAAGGGGAGAGGAGAAAGAGAGAAAGGGAAGAGAAGGGAGCTGAAGGGGAGAGGAGAAAGAGAGAAGGGGAGGGGGCGGTGAAGGACCCTGATCTTGCCGCCGACAATACACCCTTGGCTACAGATTCCATGTGATGCTAAGTGTCTCGTGTCCATCCTGGAAGCAATGGAAAATTTGATGGGCTAGGCTAACGATGCGGTGAGGATTATTTTCTTGATATGAGGTAAATTACAAATTAAATCGGACAAGAGGTGATCACCGGCTTGATTAGCCTTGGTGCTGAGGGCTGGCTTGCTTGCTCCCAGCCCCGCTCCGGATTCATTAGCGGAGACGCCGGCCCTCACAATAGAGGTGTTTTTTCATCTTGACATTACTAGAGACATACATTAGCCCAGCGAGAGAGAGAGAGAGAAAGAAAGAGAGAGAGAGAGAGAGAGAGAGAGAGAGAGAGAGAGAGAGAGAGAGAGAGAGGAGAGAGAGAGAGAGAGAGAGAGAGAGAGAGAGAGAGAGAGGGGGGGGGGGATAAAGAGAAATTCATGAGCAACCTTGGACACACCTCAACGTTTCATAAGCACGAAGACTTAAGGTCTATTGTTACCCCCGAGGGGCAAAGCGACGGACCAGCAGGGGGAGTGGCGGCGCCTGGTTGAAAAACCAGTGATGGTTTGTGCCATCGGGCTCTGGAATACCACTGGCGAGCAACAACACTCAAACGGGCAAGGAAATGGTAATACCTGGAATGGAAACTGCCATGATTTTTTCCTCCTCGTGAGCTCGTGTTGTTTCCTCCTCCTACCTCCTATAACTGTCTGCTACATTTTTACATGGCCTTTGTTTTACTTGTCTTTGTTTTTTGTTTTTTTTTTCCTGTCACTTCATTATGTTTACTTTCATCGCCTTTTGATTCGATTAACAGTCAATTCTCAGACTCTTTCATCAGGGGAAACGTGTAAATATGATACAAAGGGTTCCTTTAAAGAGTTCAGTCAAAGTAAATGCAGAGATAAAATCAAACGCTACATGAGGCTCGAAGTTGACTTTCTGTTATTGGTCCAGTTCTTCCTTTTATATTCGTTTCCACTTTTGAACACCTGGCAAACAGCTACTTTATATTTTAAATATTCGTGATACTTCCAGCTTCACTGCCAAGAAAGAAATTCCATTTCACAATAGATATAATCTTATGTAAGAATTTAACTCCCCATATTCCTTAGGAATGAGCAGTGTTTGGCTTCGTGCAATCGTTTTTAATAGTTCCATAAGTTGGCAAGTACATCAAAGAGAAAATGGAACATTGTGAGTATATATCCCCTGCTCATTAGTCGTTTTCTTCAGCCTCGTTTTTCGTAAGACTTCAAGGGAAATTTTCCTCTGTACCCCTCGGTGGTATATAAATGAAAAAAGATTTGCATTAACGTCAGGAAAAACACTCCGTGGATTAGTAAGGCTTTGTGTCACATCATACTCGCCTTACTAGTTCTGTAAGTACCCTCTCCTTGCACTCCCTGTGCTGTTGCAGGAGGTAATTCATGCACACGGTCTTCGAACATTAACTGAGGTATATATGTATGTGTGTGTGTGTGTGTATGTAGGTGTAGGTGTAGATGTATGTGTGTGTGTGTGTAGGTGTAGGTGTAGATGTGTGTGTGTGTAGGTGTAGATGTGTGTGTGTGTGTGTATGTGTGTGTGTATGTGTGTGTATGTGTGTGTGTGAAGTTCCAGTTAGTTGCAGGATGATTACGCCTCCCTTGCTGCTCCCGACGCACAGCAACGCCGGGGTCACTAAGGATCGACAATTATAGAGAACAGGTGGCAAGCGCCGTCCTTATTGCCCGGGGCTGCTGCCGTGTGATTATAGAGTGATCAGATGCTGGATAGTCGATTTTAAGCAATTTAAACCAGATTCCTCCGAAATACATATGCATACATACATACATACATATACACACACACACACAGATATATATATATATATATATATATATATATATATATATATATATATATATATATATATATATATATACACACACACCTATACATATACGTGTATATATGCATACGTACACCACACACACACACACACACACACACACACACACACACACACACACACACACACACACACACACACACACACACACACACACACACACACACACACACACACAACAAACAACAAATAAACAAATAGAATAACTAACGAACAAGCACACAGGCAATATGGAAAAGGAAGCAGATAGGCAGATTCCTGTCCTTCTTGTTTAATTGTCGAGCCCCTCTAAAGGATTCGCTTCGTCTGAGTTGTTTTGCTACCGCTGAGAATGGGATGCGGGAAGCTCTCTCTTTCTTTGGGGCTGGGCAATTACCCTTTGTTTGGGGACTCTCTCTCTCTCTCTCTCTCTCTCTCTCTCTCTCTCTCTCTCTCTCTCTCTCTCTCTCTCTCTCTCTCTCTCTCTCTCTCTCTCTCTCTCTCTCTCTCTCTCTCTCTCCATCTATCTATCTATCTCTCCCACTCCCTCTCATTCTCTTCGTCTCTCTCTCTCTCCCCGTCTCCTGTCCTCTCTATCTCTCTGTCCCTCACTCCCCTTCCTTTCTTCCCTCTCTCCTTCCCTTTCCTTTCCCTCTTTATACGTATATCTCTTCATCTCCATCCGCACTTGCCTTTTCTGATCTATCCTTCATTTGCTTTCTTTATTCGGCGCATTTCCCTTGTGGACTTACTTAAACTTGCAGCAGTAAGCCTCTCCCCCCCCCCCCCTCCCGTCACCCGCCCTGAGGCCCAGCAGCCGTGCGAGCCCTTGTTCTCCGCCTGCCCGGGGCGCTCCGCAACAGGTGCCGTTGCAGCACCTGCGCCCTCGGGACATGCCCTGCCCAGAGCCCCTCGCTCGCTGAAGACGTGCTTCGTGGCGGGGGGGCGGGGGACGGGAGCGTGGGGGGGGGGGATGAAGGTCTAATTGGCGAGCGGTCAGAGGAGGAGGGATTTAGGGGCTCATTCTCTGAGGTCAATTTTCTTGTTTGTTTCCCTTGATCAGACGTCAGTTACTGGAACATTCGGCGCGGCAGCCAATGTATTTCTGAATTTGAAATTTTCTGTTGCCTGCGCGGGGGAATCTTAGTTTAACAGAGCCTTACAAGATTTGTCAACAATCTTTCCGCAGGGCTAACCCTGGAATCCATTCCAGATAAAACTTTAAATCCTGGCAGACATGGCCATGTGATTCCTGGATCAAAGCGCCTGGTAAACGCTCACCCTTTCAGCCAACATATGTTGATGACAGAGACAGCAACAAAGCGAACATGAGACCAGTGTTAAAACTCGCATACTCAATAATCACAATCACAGATGATTCCCGAACTACAAAGCCCACAGTAGAAAAAAGTCCTTTCCAGATGAGAGTGGAAACAGACAGCCTCTGGCATTGTAATTATTGGGGCGAATTATTGCAAATTATCGTGTCTTCCGGATCAACATAAACAACAATGGCTCTCCCGTCGGGCTCCGAGGATTAATTGCTATTATGATTGAAAATGTGGAACCGACTGTCTGAGCATCGCGTTGCGAAATGAGCCGAGTGAGATGAGGCTTTTGCGCCTGCGCGGTGCGCTCTTGAGATGCAGTAGGGGTTGTCCCTGCCAATTCGCATGACATTCGTGGCTGAAATGAGGAGGGTTTCAAGGCATCCAGAACGAGTCTATTGTTCCAGGGCGGCCGAGCTACTTCGTTGTGCCAGTCGTGTTTCATCATTTTTGGTAATTATAAAGCTATTTGTCAATTTCGTCGTTAGCTAAGTAATCGCCCCAGTTGGAGGGTAATTAATTCACATTCGCAGTGTTGAGTATTTTAGACAATTAGGCCTAAGCATAAGTCAGTATAGTTCTCTTGGTACTAGAGGCATCACATACACTTGTGCGCGCGCGCTCGTGCAACATCCTATAATACAACTATACTTACATACATAAACATACATGCATACATATATACAAAACATGATATTCGTTTACTCGTTCAGTTGTTTTCGTGAAGGCCCATGGGCGGGCCCCCTCCCCTCCCCCTCCACCGTCGGCAACGATCGCTGGGGTCCCGAGGAGGCTCCTCGCAAAGGAGTCGAGGGGTTTCTCCAGGTAGGTAAAGCCGCCCAGCCGGCGTCGGGGTGCCTCAGGCGCCGTCGCGGGGTGAAATATATAGGCATTTCTCATCATCAGGATCGCAGTAGACACTTGCAGTGCCATTGAATGACTATTGCAGGTGTCTTTGCAGGGAAGCTGCAAGGGCGGAGACTCGAGCTGCAGCCGTTGCCACTTTTTGACGCGGGCGAAGCTTTGTGTTGTGTTAGGTTTCCCTTGTGGCGTTTGTTGAAATCCCACGCATCTCTGCAGCAGGATGAAGCACAGGTCTCCCACAATGAAGCCTGGAATCTGCGTCGGATAAATAAGTTTAGACTTATGTCTTATTACCCCCCCCCCCGCCCCGGTTGTGCGCCGTCGTCCTTCTTCGTTTTTGTTCGAAAGATTGAGAGAACAAAAGTTCCGCTCAGATGATAATTTGAATAATTTAAAGAAAGGTAATGGGCTTGAATGAGCGCAAATGCTTTAGATTATGTTATTAATGGCAATAAACGTTAATGAGGGCAGGCTTGGGCCTAATTATTGAAATTACCTTTGCCCTCCACTCGGCCTCTGCTCCTCCGCCCTGACCGTGGCCGGCCTCAGGTAGGCGCCGCGGGCCTCCTGTCGCGGGTCCGCCTCGCCCAAGGACGCCGAGTAACCTCTCGGCTCAGCATCTGGGTTTAGCGTCGTCTTCCCCGGGCGCAGGCGCCTCCGCGCTTCCTTAGCGCCTCCTCGCACATGCTGCCTCCGGACTCGACCTATCTGTCATCCTGCCACTGGTATTCGTGGTTCCCTTTGCCCTCTCCTGTCTGCGGTGGCAGTCACACCAGGCATCCAAGGTCGTCAGAGTCAAGTCACCATTTTAACTCGTAACTGCGATGCATCATCTCTAGTAAGGCTGCTGTTACTGCTGAATTCAAGAGAATTATAGGCTCTCGGGCAGGCAAGCTCAAAACCACGCCCTCTTCGGAAGATTTTTTTTCACCCGAATTTCTCAATTAAGTATTTAACTCCCGGAGGCCCGGGACGAGCGT
>NW_020872274.1:276209-278709 GCF_003789085.1 Penaeus vannamei
CTCACGCATGTACATAAATGCTGTAATATTTATGTAACTAATCCTTTGAATGCCACCTGACTTTGTCTGATTTTTGATGTGTTGAGAATAACATGATGTGTGCGTTGCAGATGCGAGGAGGCGGGTGGCAGCCGGGCTGGTGCTGGCGCCTGGCCTGGTGGAGTCTGCTGCTGTTCTGCGAGGCGGCAGACCCGCGGTTCGAGCAGAGGTTCGCCAATGAACCCTCGCCGCAGACCGCCGTCATCGGCTCGACGGTCGTGCTGCCATGTCGGATTATCAACAAGGTCGGAGTGCTCCAGTGGACGCGCGACGACTTCGGCCTCGGCAACGAGAGGGAGCTGTACGCCTTCAAGCGGTACCGCATGATTGGCTCCGACGAGGAAGGTAAGAACACCCAAGGTCCTCCTCGGCCTCGCTTGCCGCCTTGAGGTTTTATTGAAGCGAAGCTACTGAATGCGCAGCACTGAGAATCAATCCTTTTCTTCTGATATCGGAATGCTTCTGCTGTGCCATTGAAGTGCGATCAAGTTTTACCTATGTCCAGGATAACTTTGCATGTCCTTCTATAAAGAGAAGGACATGCTCATAGTTAAATACTAATATAATACTAAAAATTTGCAGAAGTAAAGCGCAAGCACGTCAATACAAGCGTTTACTAGGTATTGGTTTTCAGAATATTCGTATCAAACGCAGTTATTCAGGCAATAAATAATTTATAGAGTTGTAATGATTTTGCTGAGAAACAGTTACTTCGTCAATACACTGCTAGTACACTAAAATGATGTCTCGTAGTTGAGCACTGTATTCAGCGGAAGGATTGAGACATGAAATTATGATAGGTATTACATTTGATATTGCATTTGTTCTCATGACATGTGTTCATTGTCTTTCATGCGCATATGTAATGATATCCACACATTCGATATACAGTTTCATTTATATATAGTTTTCCTCTTTAAGGTGTAGTTATTTGTGTCTCATATCTTAAGAAGTTTAACTAGTACATTAGACTGTTCTATGATTATATGAAAAACCAGGAAAGCATTAGGGTAATTTGTATGTAATTAACTATACTCAGTGAGGATGTATTTACATAGGACAACTCGCTACCGATCATTGGATCAATGATAAACAATCCTTAATTGGAGTTGATTCATGAAATACGGTTTTAGTCGATAATCATTGGCTACATAACATATGACGCAATGCAGCAATTCGATGAATCACCGTTAGTTTCTTATTCACTCCATCTTTAAGTGTGCCTTAACAAAACCAAATACATGCCAATGAACACTCTTCTATACCCGCTTTAACAAAATATTCTTTAATGTAGAAGTATTAATGTGCTTGTGCATTATATTATCAGGCATGTGGATCCATATATGATCATGTGTAATGATTCTCAAGGATACATTATAACATACAAACTAATATCTTTCTTCTACACTTGACACAGGAGACTACAGCCTTCGGATTAGCCCCGTGACCCTCGAGGATGACTCCTACTTCCAGTGCCAGGTCACAGGGTGGAAGGACGTCCCTGGGGTGAGGTCCCAGACGGCCAAGTTGACGGTGTATGTCCCTCCCGAGCGCCCAGAGATCACTCAGGGCTCCGTCGTGACCACCACCGCCGGCGCCGCCGTCCAGCTGGAGTGCGTCTCTCGAGGAGGCAAACCGGCTGCCGAGGTAGGACCTTGTTCGTAGCGACAGGCTGCAGACACATGATCAAGTCCAAGAAACTTTTGTTTGTGAGAATCGCCATGTAAGGCGGTATAGACACGACCCTTTTCCCTCAGATCCAGTGGCTGGACGGGTCGGGCCGCGTCGTGACGGAGGGCATCCAGTACGAAACCGAGATGATGAAGGACGGCCACCGCATGAACGCCAAATCCACGCTGAGTTTCTTGGCTTCGCGGGAGCACCACAACACCGTCTTCACGTGCACGGCCTCCAACCCTGCTCTTCATCAGGCTTTCAGGACGCAGGTAAGTGAATGAGACACTAGGAAATCATTAGTTAGCAGATTGGAAAAAAATCTAATTACCTGTAACCGTTGGTAGAAAAAGGATAGATCAAGGTTGGAAAGGCTCATCTACCCCCGCCCCCGTTGAGTGTCATGTTTTTGCCCAACAGGTGCGTCTGGAGGTGAGCTACCCGCCCGAGGTGACGATCACGCACGACCAGGATGGCTACAGGGAGGGCGAAACGGCCACGCTGACCTGCGCCGCCTCGGGAAATCCGCCGGCGCTCTCCTACAGGTACACCGGCGTTCCTTAGGTTGTGACTCAGGGGAAGCTCATGGCGGGGAGACCACATGGGGGGATTTTGAGAGAGACTGCGAGTGCGTAACAGAACTGAGATACAGGATATTTGCTTGAAGTTTGTGTTATCAATTGTCACATGATATCACGCTTTTCAATACTGAATCACAAGAAGTTCTCAGTTTCCTTAAAAATTAGTAACTTTCTATACAAAAAGTAGAGTATTTAAGCAATATGTT
>NW_020872275.1:0-11829 GCF_003789085.1 Penaeus vannamei
TAAGTGCGGGAACAGAAGAAGGAACAAGAGAAGGGAGGAGAGAGAGGAAAGGTGGAGATGCGGTTGGAGGCGAAGAGAGGGGAGGAGGGATGAAAGGGAGGAAGAGAATGGAAAAAAATCTACTGGTAATGGAGAAATGAAGAGGGGGGAATGAAAGAGAAGACAATAGAAAAAGGATGATACGGGGAAAGGGGGAGGAAGAGGAGAGGGGAACAAAGAGACGCTACTGGACAAGGAGATAAAGAAAAGAAAAGGAAAGGGGGAAAGAAAAGAGAGGAAAAAGGGAGAATGAAGAAAAATGGCGACTGGAGAGGAGAAGAGGAGAGAGAGGGAAAGAGAAGAGGGGAAACTGAAAGCGAAAGCAGGAGAGGGGAATGGAAGAAGACGAGAGATCCGACCAGTATATTGTAGAACAAAATACACTGAACAAAATACAAAATGATAATAATAAAAAATCTATAGAAAAGTGTAATCAACCGCTTACGTCTTTGCACTCGCGAATACATACATGTGCGTAAATGCTTGTCTTGCGTGCCTGTGTACGTATGTGCGCGGCCGGTCACGTGAATGACAGCCTCCGCCGCTGCTTGACACGTTGAGATCCGGGAAGTTGGTTCAGCTGCTTCACATTTCTGCCTGCGAAGTCTCCACCACTTCCCCCTCTCTCTGATCTGTCTGCTCTCGTCACTGTCCTCCTCTCTCCTCCACTGTGATTGTGTCGTTCTCCTCTGGTTACTCATCACCTTCTCAGTGCTCTTCCTGTCTCTGTCTCTCTTCATCTCTTTCTTCTTCTTTCTCTCTCCTCTCAGCCTTCTCTTCTGCTATAGCTGTCTCCGCCTCCCATCCCCCCTTGGGGCTCTTTCTTCCCTCGACGTACTGTCCGCCGTATCTCTTCTTCCTCTTCCCTACGCACCTTCTGGGGGGATCGCTTCATCCGCGTTCTAGTCCTTTTTCCTCTCTCGTCTCTCCTGCTCCTTGCGTTGCTGTTCAGGACTCTTGACCCTACTAGGTGCCTCTTGCATCTCCTCTTCCTTTGCTTTCTCTGGGATAACTGGCAGACCTCTTCGGTCGCTGCTGCTCTTGGCTGGCCTCGCCTTCACTCTCGCCTTGCTCTTCTCTCTCTCCATGTTTGGTTGTGTTTTCCTTCCTTTTTTTGTCTGTCTGCGTAGTTCTTCTCTTTTCTGTTCTCTGTCCATCTTTCGTTTGTCGTGTCTTCTTCTCTCCCAGTCTTTCTGTATCTTCTCTACTTCCGCACTCCTTAGTCACATCCTCGTTATCCGTCTTGTCCTCTCGTCCCCGTCCTTCTTAAGCTTCGCAATCTGACATCTGTGTCCTCTTACTTGTTCTGTCATCTATTTTCTCAATATGTCTGTGTCTCCAGTCCGTTCCATTCTGCCCCTCGCCGCCTCCTATTTAATCCCATTACCTCTTACTCTTCCCGCGTCACTATTTCTTCAATTTAATCCACGGCTGTAATATGTCCTCACCCCCTTTTTTTATCTATTTGTTCTTGGTCAGATTCTTCCCAGCTCACTAATTTCATATAATTGTCACTACCTTCTCCTCTATCTCTTCAGGCTCTATAATCTCCCCTACAATGAATTCCTCTCTTCAACAGTGGAGACACTAAAACTCCGAGAAAAACATCCTCCCCCTTCTATCTACTTTTCCCTCTATATCTCAAACATTTCTCTCTCTCTCTGTCACCTCCACTCGTCTACGACCTTCTCTCATCCTAGCCCTCTACCTCAGCCTCCCCTCTCCGTCCTTACCCACAAACAGCAACCCTCCCTCACTCGCCGCTTACTATCACACAACCCTCGCCCAGCCAGCTCCCTATCGCTCATACCACATATTCCACCTCCTAATCACACCTGTCGTCACGTCTCACCTTCATCAACACACCTGCCCCATCTCGTCCGCTACAAGTGCCTAAACCCTTATCACATCCTGCCCACCCCCCCTGTATCTTCCACTTCAAGCCTCGGTAGTTTATTATATCCTCACTCTCCAGCGGCTCCCGGCTCATCGACTGCACTTCGGGCATACTGCCCTGTTCCACACATATAATGCCGTAACCGATTTTCAGATCCTCCAGCGGGTAATACGCTTGATGGTTACAGCATGCGATATCTAGGCTCCTCTAAGCAGATGCTAATTTCAGTACGCCAGGTTGAGATATAGTCACAGCTGCATTCGTGCACGGAGCCAGAGGCAGCTGACGCAGGGGAGAGCAAATGGAAATGAGGCGAAGGGAGGGAGATGCTTATATGGAGAGAGAGAAGAGAGATAGAAGTAGAGAAGAGCATACCACACGTACGACGAGAGAGAGCTGCAGAGAGAGAAGAGAGTAGAGGAAGAGAAGAGAACGAGAGAGATCGAGAGACGACGAGAGAGAAGAGAGAGAGAAGAGACGCAGAGAGCGAGAGAGCAGACATAGACGAGATCGGAGATAGAGAGACGTAGAGGACCGAAAAAAGGGGTAACCATAAGTCTAGAAAGCCATACATACATGTATCCTATAACTTATCTTCATTCCATCTACTTCCCTCATTTTCAGTCCCTCCTCCCACCCTCTTCCCCTCCGACTTTCTCTCCCTCCCTCCTCCCCCTTCCCTCCAACCCCTCAAATCCTTCCCCCTCTCTTCCCCATTACACATACTCTCTCCCAAGTCTCCTCATCCCCTCATCTCGCGCACACGACACCTCGCAACACAACGTCACTCGTCTTCTCCTCTCTCATCTCTCTCTCACTTCCCTCCTCGAACTTGTCTGTCATTCCTCTCCATTAAAAATTTCACTACTCTCCTTGACCTTCGGTCTACCCACGCGCGACGTCTATAATTCTCCCTCTGATCTGGCCTTTTTCTACGATTGGTCGGTCATCTTTCTGCTATCTATCGTGCGGTCGCGTTCGTCGCGGCGCAGCTCGGCATCTACCTCTCGCGTGATACTACGAGACTCATGCTCATCCCCTGATACTATTCATATAAGTACGTTTTATTATAAGACGTAAGGAAGAGAGTGAGTAAGTTAGGGATATAAGGATGTAGGGTAGAGGGGTAATAGCGGAGATATATGAGAAGAGTCGTGAATATACGTAAGTAGCAGAGAGAGGTTAGATGGAGTGTGGAGAATATGTATACGCTAGACAATGGGTCTAGAGGAAGGGGCTACAACATGTAAGAGTGAGATCTAGGATGTGTTATGAGATTGGAAGTCAGTGAGATGGTGTGATAGAAGCGTTTAATAGGGGTAATAGAATTGCAGGTAGAGAAAAGGGGGAGCGGGACACATGGGAAATATACGAGAGAGGGATATAATTTATAGTGAGAGACGATGGGACGACAGAAGGTAATATAGTAAGTAGAAAGTGAGACAGAGACAGACGAGCGAACAGTCACACGAGAACAGAAAGCAGAGCACGACGAGCAGGAGAGGAGGAGTGCCACACACAATGAAACACACCGAAGCACACGACGGCCACAAGAGAGACAAACACACACAGCACAGCACACACACACATATATATTATATAGTAGTGAGTATATGGGGGGAATCTAGAGGCGGATGAGAGATAATAGGTAGATATAGTACAGCGATATACGTAAAGAGGGTATGTACACACACAGGAAGCATGACTAACGGAGCATCATCATCGTTGAGGTAGATTATATTCTGCCCGATAAGGGAACACGGGACATGGAGACGAAGTAGGCTCAGGATATTGTTTCACACACACACGCTACACTAGATCAACAACAACACAACACTATCACACACCACATAGAAAATAAAAGCTTAAAACAATAAGGTATGCAAGGAGAAGGATATAGGTAAGAAGGGGGAAGCCTGGCATGAGAGAGAGAGAGAAATATATCGTGGCAGATAGTATATGGTATGGTCATATATACATTAAGAGTGAATGTAAGACGAGAGAGATGGAGAATTGAGGATAGAGAACAATGTTGGGGTAGCCAGTATACTTTGTGTAGTAATAATTGATAGTAGAGATAGGGAAGTAATTTATAATGCGAATTATACGATACATATGAACTATAAGGAAAGGTATTATTATGGATATAGTGAAGAGTAAATGAGGAGATAATGACCGTCAGATTAGGAAAAGCACTGTGCTACGAAATAGTATTTTTATCCCCCTTCGCACGATGGAAACTGTATAGAGATGAGGTATGTATAAGTGTATAGATTGTAATATAAGGAGGAGAGACAGATATGGACATAGTGATATGTTGTACGGAGAATCAATACCGATAATACATTGCTTGCGTTTATATAGTCTTACTACGTTACAAGACACATCTAGTTACTATTACATATGAGATAATATCATATGACATAATACTATACATATACATAATTAACTATATATATATATAATTACCCTTAATATATAGATATATTATACTAATATATTACATATATATATATACTTACATATGGTATTGAGTATATTAAATATAATTATATAAGATAATAAGAATAAATATATTACTTAGATGAATATATATGTAAATTATCTAATTATTTTATTACTATAGTATATTTATTCTTTTAGTACTATTCTACATTTATGTTAGATATATGTTTCTTGTATTACTCACCGCCTCAGAAGTCCTTGTATATATCATAGGTCTTTTTTCGTTTATTTCTTTAATATCATACCTATTGTTTCAATTACATTAAACCATCAGTTAATACTATTATATTTTACTGTATGTATAGTAATATCATTATAATTTTTATAATACCTAGATCCTAGTAACCTCTTCTACTACTATTAATTATAGTCATATTTTATATTGTGGTATTATGTATGTATCATATGCGTGCGTACATCATATATGTCTATTATGTATACCTTGCTGTACACATGGGTAACGAAATATCATTATATTTTAGATATATAATCAGTATATATAATTATATATATATAAAGATCCACTATATATAATATATCTATATGGAGCATTACACCCTACCTTCCACAAGTAGTCAAAGCTCCCTACACCCCGTGGATATATATATAAATTATAGCTATATACCATAGATATTGTGAATAATAGGATGGAGTGCGTATTGTATGTATAATATTATATTACTATTAATAGTTATCTCTATTACTAATATTCATATATATATATTATATACGTTTATATATATTTGTTATAATATATGAGCTATTACCATAATATATATAATAGTAATTTATATGACAATATATGTATATACGTTCATCATTATACTATATATCAGTATGATTATCCTACATACTCAATAACCCATAATAATATAAAATCATATATATGGCATAAATAATAGATATATTATAAAAGATAGTATATAAAGTATAGTTATATATATATAATATAAGCTACATATATACTTAGATAGTTATAATATGAATAATATCGATACTATTTAATTATAAATATATATAATAGACACACTATATATTATATATAAAAAGCACTCAACCTAACACATAATATATAATATATAATAGACATTATAATATAAAATAAACCTATACCCCCTATACCAGTATACAGCATTAATAGTGGTATACATATCACAGCGTACAATATATATATATAATATAAATAAAGAAGATAGTATAATATATAAGTATATATAATAGATAATGTATAACCAAGCACTATCGTCGTCACACTAACTCTCACCCTCACCGCTAATATCCCCCACCACACATACATACATAGCATATATATATATATATTAATAGTAGGAGCCTCCCCATACCTACCCCATACCACTATAACCCATATATAATAATATATTGTGTGTGTGTAAATATAAAATATATAAATAGTAACTATTATATATAACTATATCGTTACTTTATCTTCATGCTTAATAATTATTACCCTCAGGTCCATATCGGTACGTATATGCTGCGGTGTGTGATGGTGGCTATAATAAACATGATAATGTAATAGTATAATAAAGTACCTCCTATTACTATAGTATACAGTATATAAATTATGATACTTATATGCCGAGGAGGAGTAGAGAAGAAAGTGAGAGAGCAATTGTGAGGAGGGTATTCGTCCGACGGCAGACGGAGCAAGAACACAGAGCAAGGTCCTCCTACCGCACTCCTCCTCCTCTCTCCGACTCCTCTCGTTCGATTTAGGGACAGTTTTTTTTATTATCTTACTCTTATGTCTTCTTTACGTAGTTGGTCCTTCCCTATGTCCGTGTCTCTCTGCTGTGTCTGTCTGTCTCTTCAGTTGCTCTCTTCCCTGTGGTGCCTGCCCTGTACTCTCTGGGCCGGCCTTTTCCCTTGCTTACCCCTTTGTGGCCCGCTGGGCCCCGCCCAGCTTTTTGTGGGGCCTTGCCCCACGGGTTCTGCCCGGCCCCCTGGCGGGGGGCCCTACCTTCCGGGGGGGGGAGGAATGTTTTTATGTAATTTTGAGGGGGGGGGTTTTCCCAGGACGGTCACGCCTGTCCACGAAGGCCCGCCTGAGCCCGACCACTTGGCGATCGTAGTTACAGACCAACTCCGAGTGGGAGGGGGGGAGGCCGGGCTTCTCCCCCCTCACACACCGGCGCTCACCCCTTTTCCGTTACACACACCTGCCTTCGCCGGGGGCAGGCCTTCTTACCATCCACAACAATACCTTGTAAACCACCACACATCGCACTTACAACATACTGCTCGCTCCATGTTACTTCATTGAAGACTACACATCACATTTCCTACCACACACACACATAGCTTCGTAGTTTGGGCATCACACATCACACAACACCACACTACATCAAATATAATTCACTATAACTATTTATTATTTAATTATATATTATTACTATATATACTTTATAATATATATTATTTATTTCGCGTGCGTAATACAATATGTCTATATTATTACATGATTAAGGTTGTGGTCGCAATCATCGTACTTGACTCTGCAGGTATATTAGTTTTTCATATTATGCTCTTTACCTTTATATCATTCTATATATTTTATTATTAATATATCTGTATATAATATAATTATATATATTTATATAATTATATATTAATGGGTCCTGAAAATTTGGATTATATATAGTATTCATATAAGGCTTGGTTGGGATGTATATTTATGGTCAGTGTATGAATAAAGTTGATCGTAGTGGTAGTGGTGTTGAGTATTTGTTTATTTGGATTAGGTTGTGGTGGTCGATACGTATTGATGTATCACATTATAGGTTACATCAGTATATAATGTACAGTACGTAATTAAAGGGATATGTATGCTATATGTATTATTATATATATTATATATTATTAATATATTTAGTTTATGATCATATATATCTATAATTATATCAGTAATTAATATATAGTTGTATTATGTGTGTTGATCGGTGTGTGTTGATGTACATGTTAAAGTGTATATTAAAATGTTAAATAAATATAATTATAGTACCTTATAGTACCTACCTATAATATTATATCATATAACTATATACCATTACATAGCTTATACCATGTGCACAACACACACGCACAAACACACACACATACACCACATCCACCCACATCACCCACGAACAACCATCATCATATAACCATATTTATAATACTGACATAGATACGTTATATAGTACTACTTATATAGTTATAGTTATTAATATACTACTGATATATAGTGACACTATAAACTATATAGTATTTATTGTTTGTTTTGCATACACACACACACAGCTCGTCACACAGATTGCCCACAGCACCACACACAACACACACACACACAAAGCAACACACAACACACACACACACACACACACCACAACACACACACACACACACACACACACACACACACAACAACACACACACACACACACACACACATATATATATATATATATATATATATAATATATAATATATATATAAATATATACATTATACACACACGCAACACACACACATACACACACACACACACACACACACACACACACACACACACACACATCACACATTCTCTATCTATCTATCTATCTATCTCTATCTGTCTGTCTATCTATTCTATCTATTCTATCTATCTATCTATCTATCTATCTATCTATCTATCTATCTATCTTATCTACTATCTATCTCTATAATATATATATATTATATATATATTTTATGTACATATATATACATATGCATACATAAACACAGACAAACACACGCCACACACACAACACACCGACACACACACCCACACACACACACACACACATATATTTATATATACATATATATATATTATATATATATTAATATATTAATATATATATTTACGTATATATATATATATATTATATAATATATATATTATAATATATAATTATATATATATATTTGTGTTGTGTGTGTGTGTGTGTGTGTGTGTGTGTGTGTGTGTGTGTGTGTGTGTGTGTGTGTGTGTGTGTGCTGTGCATATATATAATATATATATATATATATATATATATATATATAATATATATATATATATATATATATATATATATGCCACGCACACACACACACACCCAATTCTTGGCACCGCAATTCTGAATCATTCGTTGCAGAAACAGCGGTTGATTTCCCGGCTTGCCAGAGAAGCTGGAAATTCCGCAAACAGAAGGCGTCGCTCTATGCAGTGCACGATCCTCGCCTCCGATCTCGGGTCAGCAAAGACCAGCGCTGACCTAACCTCTGTTAACAAGTCCAGCTATTGTTGTGAGTGTACTATATCCCTCCTTTTTCTTCCTTTTTTATTCCTGACTGGATATATTTTATTCCGTTTTTGTTGCTCTCTTTCGTCTCTTTCGCCGTGACCGTGCGTGTGGCAACGTCGTCCCTTTCACCTTATGTGGTAACATTTCTGCCTCGCCTTCTGTTCCCCTTTTTCTAAACCCTATTACTGACCTTTCCCCTCCACGTCCTCTTCCTCCCCTCGCTCTGTCCACCCGTCACCGCAATGCTCTCACTCTCCCTCCCTCTCTCTCTCCTCATCCCCCTCCTCTCCTTCCCTCCTTCCCTTCTCCCCTACTCCTCTTCCATCCCTCCGTCGCCCGTCTCTTAACCCCTTACCTACCGCCACCCCGAGGCCACCTTCCCTCCACCCCCTCTCCTCTTTCCTCTCCCTCCTACCCCTACCTCCATCCCCTTCCTACCCACTTCTCACCAACCCACTCCCTTCCTTATCCACCCTACCCACCCTCTAACCATTCCCTCCCCGCCCCTCCCCTTCTCCCTCCCCCCTCCCCGCGTTCCCTCCCTTCCCCCTCCCCGCCCTCTACCCTTCCCCCTCCCCCTTTCCCACCCCACCCTCCATCCCCCTTCCCCCTATCCCGCCCACCTTTCCCGCTCCCGCCCTCCGGCCTCTCCCAGGCCAAGGGCGTTGGTGGGCGCGTGCGCGTGTCCTCCGTCAACGCCCGTGTCGGTGTTCGCACTGGTAACGGGCACAAATGTCGGGGGCTCGGTCGGGTGTCACCCCTTTTGTTCCCCGAGTTGTCCCGCTCGTCACCCGTCGCGGCAAACAGGTACGGCCTCGAGGGGAGTCGGCTCAGGCTGATGGAAGGAGAGGGGGGAAGAGGGGGGCGGGAGGGGGCAGGAAGAGGGAGGGTATGGAAGAGAGGGAGGAGAGAAAGGGAGCGGTGAGGAGTGGGTGGGGGGGGAGTGATGGAAGGAGAGGAGGAGAAAGGGAGGTGCAGAGGGGGGAAGGGGAGGCAGGAGGAGGATATGGGAGAGGGAGGGAAAAGGGAGGCGGAGAGGGTGGAGTGATGGAAGGGAGGGGGAGAAAGGGAGGAGGAGGGGGGGGGGGGTAGAATGAGGGAGGGTATGGAAGGAGAGGGAGGAGAAAGGGAGGCGGTGAGGGTGGGTGGGGTGTGATGGAGAGAGGGAGGGAGAAAGGGAGGCGGTGAGGTGGGGGGGTGATGGAAGGAGATGGAGGAGAAAGGAGGTGGAGAGGGGGGGAAGGGGGGGGCAGGATGAGGGAGGGTGTGGAAGGAGAGGAGGGAGGGGGGGCAGGATGAGGGAGGGTATGGAAGGAGAGAGAGGGAGAAAGGGAGGCGGAGAGGGTGGAAGTGGAGGATATGGAGGACGAGAGGAGGGAGGGAGGACAAGATGAGGGAGGATGTGGAAGGAGAGGGAGGGAGAAACGGAGGAGGAGAGGGGGAGGTTGATAGAAGGAGAGGGGAGGAGGGGGAGAACAGGATGAGGGAAGGTATGGAAGGAGAGGGGAGGAGGAGGGGGGCAGGATGAGGGAGGGCATGGAAGGAGAGGGAGGGAGAAGGGAGGCAGAGAGGGTGAGGGTGATGGAAAGAGAGAAGGAGGAGAGGAGAGGAAGCAAAGGGATAGAGAGAGTGAGTGATGGAATGATAGGGGAAAGAGCTGGATGGAAGGAGAGGGATGGAAGCAGGAGGGAGAAGGTGATGGATGGAGAGGGAAGGAAGGAGGAGAAAGGGGAGGGAGAGGCTGATGTAGGGAGAGGGGGAGAAGGTATGGAAGGAGAGGGGGAGAGGGAAATGGTGAGAAAACGAGAGGATGGAGAAAGGAAAGAGAAAAATGAGAGAATAAAGTTAGGAAGAAAGGGAGGAGGGAAAAGAAAAAAGAAAAAGAAAGGAGGGAAGAAGGAGAGGAATTGGGGATGGAGTAGAGGAGAGGAGAGTGAGAGGTAGGGAAGAATGGAGGAAGGAGAAAAATGGAATAGGGGGGGAAAGAGAAGAAAGAAGAGGGAGAGAGGTGACGCGGAAGGAAGGAAAGGGAGAAGAAAAAAAGAGGAAAAGGGAGAAGAAGAAAAAGGAGAGGAGGAGAAAGAGAGGGAGGAAGAAACGGAGAGGAGTGAAAGAGAGAGAAGAGTGAGGTGATACGAGAGCAAGAAAAGAAGGATGGGGAATAAGAGAAAGGAATGATAGGAAATGAGAGAAAGGGAGGAGGTATAGAATGAGAGAGAACGGGGGGAGGGAGAAAAAAAAAAGGATTGGAGGATGGGAAAGTGGGAGATAAACTGACACGTACAAGAGAATGGGAGGAGGGATGATAGACAGACAAAAATGTAGAAAGATTGATTGATTGACAGATAGATATGTAACTATATATACAGACAGACAAACAGATACATAAAGATGGATTAATAGATAGAAACAAACAGACTGGAAGTGAGAGAGAAAAAAAATAAAAAGATAAAAAGAAAAAGAAAATGAAAAGGAGAGATGAAAAAAGGAAAATAAAAAAGAAAGAGAAGAGAAAGCAGGAGCACAAGAAAATTGAAAATGAAAGGGAAAGATACAGACAGATATGAACGGAAAAAAATGCAGGAAGGCCATCTGAATTAACCATAAAAATGAAAAAAGCATCTAGACAAACAGGAGAAAAAGAAAGAAAACGTCAGATTGCAAGCAGTATTCAATAATTTTTCCCCGTTTTTTCCCTTTCTCTGTCTGCTTTTCATTCCTTTCTCTCTCTCATTGTATGTTCTTATGTCTAGGTGATTCTCTAAATATTCATCTATCTGCTTCTCTGTATATTTATCAATCAGTGCAGGTGCATTCATCTTATAATCTTATCACCGATTTATTCGTAAAGTATATCGATGCTTCTATAGGTCTATATATATTTAATCTTTATTTATATATATATCGATTATACGTGTATAATAGATTATATAATAGAATAGATGTGTTATATATAATATATAAATAGATATATACATATACACACACACGCACACCACATACATATATATATATAAATATATATAGTATTATTATATATATATATATTTTATAACATATATATATATATAATTA
>NW_020872276.1:0-2500 GCF_003789085.1 Penaeus vannamei
TCTTGTGGTGAAAATTTTCCCTCAAGTTTTAAAAGACTTAAGCAAAAGGAAAAAAAAAAGTGAACAGGTATAGTACAAAATGGAATTGTAACCCCCCAGTCTTTCACGTTCAAGGTTTTCTTGTGGTTATCAGTAGTTGCCAAAGAAGCAAGTATGAGCCTTCATGCTTTGTACCGGTCTCCAAATTATTTAATTAAAGTCCTTTCTCATTAAGAGGGGGGGAGCAGTCTGAATTTTATTGGCCTGTAGAGATGTGGGAGAAGAGAAAAGATTTCTGCTTTTCTTATTTTCCCTTTCTTTTTCCATGGAAAAGCAGTGCTAAGTTGAAGGAACACAGTTGCTGTTGGCACCAATTCTGGTATGATTTTATTTATGTTTAGATGATTTGGTCTTAAACACAAATGTTAATGTATTCAGTATACAGAATAATTCTTACTATTTTTATTTCTGTTATGCCTATAGGGTTCCAGACATCATTTAGTATATTTTAGATATTCTAGTCTATTGGTTTTGTGTCAAATATAAATTTGAGGTGAGAATTATTCTTCAGGTGAGCTTTAGGTCATTTATTATTTCATGTTCAAGTATACTTTTAAAAAATCATTTTGATACAGTATTTCTCTTTGAAGAGATACTATAACAGATGATCTTGATTAACGCTGGACTAAAATCATCTGTATTTGTTCTTTGTACATAAACTGCGTGTATTGCTTTGTTAAGATGTAGCGTGATTGATCAAACACATTGACCTTGTAAGGAGTGAGGGCTCAAGTGGCTGTATATTTAATGTTAAAAGATATATCTAATTTATAGAGTACAATCTTTTTAAGTAGTGAAAATTAGTCTCCCAAAATGATGATAATGATAAGAGAGTGGAAACTAGGCAGGAATCGGCTGGATATAAGTATTGCAATTTTTTTGCTATGAAAAGTAATTAAAGGGATGTTTGTGATGAGTGATTTTTTTTTTTTTTTTTTTTTATGGTGGAAATTCCCTTGATATCTTTTTTTTTCTTCTTCTTTTTCTTCTTTTTTTTCTTTTTTTCCCAAGACATGACTATTTAAGTGGAAAATCTGTGATGTCATGACTTGTGAACCCAGGAGGACGTGAGACTAGAAAATTAGGAGTGGGAACGCAAGAAGTAGATTTTGTGATGATTGGAACCTGGCTATGTATCGACTACATAATGTAAGGGAACCAATGATGTGTGCGACTTCATAATGGGTGGGAGCCCATGATGTAATGTGACTTCTAAATAAAATCATGTTAATAAGTACATGAGTGGACTTCATTTTCATCTGTTTAGGGAGTAGTTGAGTGATATATGTAGATTTTATTTGCTCCGAGATTTTAGTTTGCAACTAAGATCTATTTGGTGATTTATTTTCGTCCAGGAAAAAAAAACTGCACAGGATAATGGTAAATATTGTATATATGTATGTAGTATATACGTCAGCTTGTATGGAGGAAAAACTAACCATTCAAACAAAACATCTAAATCATGACAAGAACAGACATATGACAAAACTAAAAGAGTGATGAAAGACTGCATGAGGAAAAGACTACACTGACTCCCCACCCCCAATCCTCGAATATACAAGACAAAGTCAACGTACACAAACGCATTACTCACTGTGTCTCTTACAATCCCTTTTCATGCCATGCACTCACGTTTTTACCTAGCAAAGGAAACTGACAACAAAAAGGCGGAAAAGCCGGTTTGTCACTTCGGAAACGTATTTTCAAGGGTCGTTAGTCACCGCTGATGGATTAGGCTACACGAATGACTGTTCCTGTTTTGCGTCCGGGCAAAAAGGAAAAGTGATGAGGCCATTTTTCATTATTATTTATTTATTTGTACAAGCATTTATAGAAGAGAACAACAGCTCTTCACTCATCAAATCATCATAGTTCTTGTGGGTAATCATGACACTTCATTCATATTTAATAGTAAATGCATTCTCTAAAAAGCATGGCAAGAGAATAAATTTTCAAAATCATCGAATTATATTTTTTCGGGGAATAATACAATTTATTGAAAAGCGGTTGACGCATAAGAGGAATTTTGATTCTCGTGGCCTTATTACGAAATCATGACTAAAATTAATCATTGTGATAAAGATAATACAAAAGGAAAATTATATATGATTTTCCGTCGGACCCATTCTTACTTTCTAAACCTGTGTTGCTTACGATTTTTTAAACATTTATTCGTCATTATATATTATTGTTCCGGAGCTATTTTTTTCTGGCGATTATTTTCATTATTCGAATTGATATTTTCGCGTCGATTTTTTTGGCAATTTTTACAAATTTGCTTTGATCGGTTCCTTACCGGCAATCACAATATGTATAAATATGATTTTAGAGTAAAAATACCGACTTACCGATCCTAGTGTTTCAAATAAGAACGCTAAATACATATATTTTTAGGCCAATTGACAACGACGTGCGTTTCTGCGTAACAAACTCATAATGTAAAAGATAACACGCATGAACG
>NW_020872276.1:11759-23747 GCF_003789085.1 Penaeus vannamei
TATATATAATATATATATATATATATATATATATAATATATTATATATATATATAATATATATATGTATATATATATTAATATATTATATATATATAATATATCTATATATAATTATTATTATATGTATATATATATAATTATATAATATATTATTATATTATATATATATATATATATTCTTTTACATTATATATATATTCTTTACATTATATATATAATATACATCATATATGTATTATTTTTGTATATTGGAAAGGAATTGAATTAAACCCTATTTGTAATATTCTCTTTTCTAGGTCTTTAGAGTAGGATGGTTCTGACACGGCTTTCCCATTTTGGAGAGGTGTGTCCGTTAAGTGATCACAGTTACAGTGATCCTGCTGCTCAGTTTACTTCTGTTGTTCTGCCCTCAAACAGACGCGTGTCCGGGTAAGTGTAGTTTTTGCCTCTCTCTTAGACTCTCTCTCTATATATATTATATATTTGATTATTTATTCAGTCTTGCTGTTTGTTGTCAAAAGCTGAGTGTAGGCTTGCTTTGAATAGAAAGGTTTTAGTTTACATTGGTGAATTAAAGAGATTGGATGTATTTCCATGTACACCCCACCCCCCACCCCCTTCTGATGAAGTACAATCTATCCCCCTTTTAAGTGAGCCTGATTTCTGCTGTCTATGACAGATTAGAAAGTTATCAAAAAGAAGCAATTGATATGGGAAGTCCCTGTTTTCATTTGGACATTTTCATTTGTTGTTTGGCTCTTGTCATGTGAATATGGTTAATTTCTGTGGTTTCTACAGCTGCTTATGGTGTTTAATATCTAGGGTAGCTTGTATAGCATTTGAAGATATTCTATAATGTTGCAAAACCATGAATCTAGCAGAGAAAAAGAAATATCCACTGTCCTTATTCTCATTTTATTTAAAACTCGCTTTCCAGTTGGGTGTTGGATCCAAGTCTCCATCAGGGTTAGCTGTGCCGTCTGGGTCACCAGCAGATCCACAGGCAGAGCAGTCACTTCCAGCAGATTCTGCAGCACCACAAGAGGAAGAAGTGGTGAAACTGCATATCTTAGACCTCCCAAATGAAATTTTTGAAAAGATCTTTTCATACCTCACATACAAAAATATTGGCGAAATCAGACGGGTAAGAATGACTACCACAATTCCATGAAATTCTGGTAGTGATTTCTGTTTGCATCTTCAGACTTTCAAGAAACAATTAGAATAGATGTTTACTACTACTTTTCATTTTTATGTCTAGATTTTTTTCTTAATAAATAGTTTTTTCATCTGAGTT
The DNA here is from genome assembly GCF_003789085.1 of Penaeus vannamei. NCBI lineage: Eukaryota > Metazoa > Arthropoda > Malacostraca > Decapoda > Penaeidae > Penaeus > Penaeus vannamei. The sequence continues at coordinate 13,059 of NW_020872276.1, forward strand.
TGTTGACCCTTTCCCCTCTTTCATAGTGTTAAGTGCAGTGCCTTGACTTTGCGTATTGAAGTGTAGTGTTGAAAATAATGAAATAAGTTGCATTAGAAAAAATTATTACCTCTTTCTCCAGACATGCAAGAGGTTCGAGCAAATTGGGTCAAACATCTTGAACGCAGCTTTTCAGCGGCTGCAGCATTTAATGTCACAGAGGTTCCAAGCCATCAAAGGCCAGATGCCTCGAAGGGAGTCAGCGAGGCGCAAGCACCCTCTTGTGCGAGAACATGACATTGTTGAGACGTTACATATGCGCTTGATGCTTCTTCAGATGTCCTTTGGCAAGCACATTGAACGTAAACATTGCTGCTTCTTTGCAGGAGATGTGAGTATCAGGGATATATGGATTTTTAGTCTGGTTAGTGAATTAAGGTTACAGTCCTGAGCAAGACATTTGGAGAAAGTTTCTTTTGCATGCCTCAGTGACACCAGGTTATGCTAATAAAGCAGTTTATGATTATATCTTTTTACTAAAAGTTCCTTGGCCGTTATACATAATGTCAAATTTGAGTATGGTTATAGAGGTGGATGTTGATATAAGGGAAATGTTTGTAGTTCTGTAGAGGAAAAAATTAAAAGCTTAGTTTTTATGAAGAAGCCATGAATAAAATGTATCAGTTTGCGTGCCAACTCTTACTCCTCAATTCAGAGGGCCATATATGAAGAACTGAAGCAATATATACTTTTGTGGTGGAATTAATTGGGGGAGGCTATACAGTCTCCTTTCCAGGATTTGAAAGGAGTATTAGATATATCGCGTGTGTGTGTGTGTGTGTACTTTTATTTGTATGTTTTTCAGATCTTGGATGAAGTTCATCGTATTTTATGGTACATTAAGAACACCCCTACACTAGGCAGAGCATACAAGGTGACTGATGAACTCTTTGATCTCTCCTCAATGGCCATGGAATATTTCAAAGAACACATAGAACCAAGACTTCCAGAAATAACCTGTTTCGGGTCTGACTTCCTGGATATCACTACTAGATATTCTGGTAAGGGTTTTTTGTTTTTTTCCACATAGGGGTACTTGCTACAGAGGCATTAGGGTCTAATGCCTTCATTATGCCATGATTCCAAGTGTATATATTTACCCATTAGAAGTTAGTCCTGCAGTACTTTTAAGAATGCAAGGGTTCAAGAACCTAAAGTGCATTTATATAATTGAATAATACATCTGAAGCAACTTCTTCAAAATGTTAGAGGGGCACACCATAATTAGCTAGCTTGAAGCTAGATGTAACCACTTGGAATACTCCTGTACCAATATGGTAACTGGGATTAGCCTTGACTAATAGGTTTGAAGAGGACATTAAGCTTTGAGAAGACAAGCTTCACCTGGGCCTCATACAATATGACCCAGCTTTTGTTAACTCTTCAGAGCTTTCCCCTTTGATCATCATGACGTAGCTTATCTTGGTGGCTGGATTGACTCTAGGCTTTCGTAAAGTCTTACGGAAATGGCAACTTTTGTTGGGAGAATAAATTGGGGGAAAGCTGTAGAATCCCCTTTCCAGGATGATCTCTTTCCCATCACCTTGTTGATATTTGGTCCAACCTCACTGAACTTAGTAGGAAAGAAGACATGGGAGTTAACAAGATTTTCTGATTTGTTTAGGTGATATCGGATTCCCTCCCACTCTTCTCAATTGGTTATTACAACAGTCATGATATTGCTATAATGTTTGGTATATGATCCATGTCATCACCTTAGCAGTACCTTTCAATCACAGAATTTAAAGTCACATAAACAAGGTAATATTTTGATGCCAAGTTCATATGACATGATGAGCACTGATATAATTTTGCTAGTAGATCCTTCTTCTCCGCCAACCCTGCTTATTTGGTAACCCATAGCACAGATTGTTGGAAGGGTAAGGAGAAAGATGAAACAACCATGACAGTACATTATACATAAAATCTTGATGGACTGGGTGAGTGTCCAAGTGTGCATTCTTTCATGTCCGTGATGTATGGTTTGGAATATTACTGAAAAACTTTATTATATATAGATGATGCACTGTGCCTTGTGAGTTTAGATGTGGAATGGATGCAGGTGAGTAATGGTGTTCTGGAAGCGTTTAGCTTTAGGAAATACCAGAAATGGAGAAGCTGAGTTAGGTGTATTATGATAATTTCATCCAAGTTAAAGGCATGAATTAGTTTTCTAGTTTTAGATTTATACATCAACAGATATACATATGGACTTATACATACATTATGTTGAGATTCTGGATCATTTTGGTTTGGTAAATCAAATATAGGTGTGTGTTTGTTTGTTTGTTTGTTTGTGTGTGTGTACATTGTTTCATAATTTTTCATTTTATTACTGTAAGCACCTTCATCTCATTGATTTTCCAAAATTACAGATGGCTGCAGTGTAAGGCCTTCGGGAGGTAGTGCAAGAGTATCAGAGCCAGAAGATGACATACCAGAGTTTGACACACTGCCCCCCTCCAACATGGTTCTTCGCAAGAGGATTCGGCGCATACGTCAGGGCATGAGGAGGTATGTTGCTCTTAGCACCAGTCCTGTGATCTTTATCTTGGGAGAAATAAACTTTTGTGCTGCCTTTTTTGTGTAGGAGAAACAGTATGGGTCTTATCTCATAAAATTTTTTGACTTGCATTCACCCTTTTCTCATTTTCTACTTTTTTCTCCTGTTTAACTTCTTCTCCATGCAAATGCCCCTCCAGCTTGCTGTTCTTTTATGCCATCTCTCAGTAAGCCATATACTTATTTTCATTTTTCTACTGAAGAATTCACATCAGAAATTTTTCCTCCTTGAATTTTTCTTTGATTTTTTACATTGATTTGTTAATACCTTTCCACAGGTATAACACACAACTTGTTGCTTTGAAGAGGGAGCTGAAGAGTTGCAAGAGCAAGTTGACTGACCAGCACAAGCAGATGATGGAGTATGCAACACGCATGGATGAATATGACAAGAAGTTTGAAGAATCTTCAAGAAAATTTAGCACAGTTCTCCAGGTAAGAGAGTCAAGATGTTTCTATAAGCAAACAAAGATGTTGATAATTTTCATGATTGACTAGTTTTGAAACTCGTGTATTAAACCTCTAAATATTTCAGGAATCAGGAATCCATATTTATTTTTATTACCTTAATTATGTCCTGCATTTGATGGTTAGTCAGAGTTTTTGCTGAAAATATGGCTTATAACCATTTCCTCATAGTAATTTTCATGAAAACATTTGTTCTCTAAGCTATGATGCTTTCAGGAACTGAACAAGTGCAAGACTGAGCTCCAGTACTGGCGTTCCAAGTCCCCCGCCCATCCTCTCTTGTGCTATGGCTGTGGGCAGGCTGTGGGAGAAGGGGCAAACCAACAGCTCCAGGCTGGAGTGTTAATGCAAGGTGGTGATGAAACAGTGGTGTTTGTTCCCCTGGCTAAAGCTTCCTCGCAGGAGGGTGGAGAGAGTGCCACTCCCTCTGCTGTTTTTGGCCGTGGTAGCGGACGCAGTGGTTTGTGTGCCATGAATGGCTCCGTGAGGAATCTTGAGCGAGTGTTTGATCTGGAACTTTCCCCTTCAGAAACCTCTGCTGTAGAACCTGCCTCACACAGTAAAGTAGTGCCTGAAACCCTTCCCCTGGTCAGAGATACAAAACCAGAGTCTGGCTCTGAGGCTCTGACACAGTCACAATCTTTATCTCAAGCTCAATGTCTCCATCTCTCCTCTCTGCCATCCACTCCTGCCTCACAAAACAGCAGTAGCTCAACCTCTCCAAATACTTCCACATCTCAGACTTCTTTATCTCAGGCAGGAGTGCCGCTGGCTCTGTCATCAGTCTCCCCAACTTCAGTGAGCTCCCCTCCTATAGCTCCTTCACACACCCATTCAGCTCCACCTGGCACTCTACCTCATGTCCATTCACAGCCATATTCTGCCTTCCATACTTGCGGTGCCTCACACCAGACAGAGCAGCACCGCTGGGATTCCAGCCAGGAGTGTGCTGAAGACCTGTCAATGTCGCGCCCCTTCAAACATGACCTGTATGATGATGGTGAATGTGGGACCTTAAAGCGCCGTGTCAGTGATGAAGAGAGCGACAATTGTGATACAAGTGACGACACTGTTGGTCGTAGGGTCAAGGAGCGCAAAAGAATTAAACTGGATGTTTTGTAATAGAAGTGAAGAGATTACTGGTTTTGTCACTGGTTTCATGCAAAAGATATTTTCATGGAGGGAGTATGATGTAGGGGAAAATCAGAGAAAGGATTGCTTCTAAGAGAGGGTCAGTGAAAGGTCCCTCTTTTTGTTCAGAATAATGAAAGTTGTGTCTGTTTACAAAGCTATTTTTATTATGGTAGTTAATTACTTTTTCAGTGTTTAAAGAAATACTCTTTCAGCATTATTATGTTTGTTTTTTTATTGATAGTTCTTTTCTTATTTATTTTTTAATGTATTGCATATTGAACTTCTAAAGTGTCTTGGTTGTAAATGTTGCAACAGCTACTGCAGTTAACATTGCCAATAACTTTTATTTTCTTCTATCTTTCTTTCTTTATATGCATATATTTTAAGATCATTAGGTTAAAAGGGAGTTGTAAGTTGGATTGAAATATTTTGCTCATATCCTTGTTCAGTTATATAGTTTATAAGAAATATGGCTGGTATAAAATGTGCAAAGTTATCAAGAGGAAGCAAGGTGATAAGAACTGTCAATAAAATGGCTTTAAGTATGTAAAATTAAGTTGAGCAGCTACACAAATGATGAGGATGACAATCCCGAAGGTGCTGCAGAATTTGAAGTGGTATGAATTAGAGAGATTTCCTCTTGATATTGGAAGGGAGGCCGAGCATGGTGAGCAGGGGTGGTCATTTGCCGCTGTGACACGCTCAGTGGATGTGCTTCTGGTAAGTCTGGATTTGATAAGGGGTTAGGGTAGAGGGGTGGGTGGGCCAGTGAGATAATTGTGGATAACATTGGAGGGTGTCATGTGATTTTCAAAAAGCATTGATCCTAGTAGTGGCTACAGGACATTTTAAATGTATAGCAATGACCCTAGCATTGACATAAGATGATTGGGACTGTAGATGATTCTTGGATTATGAGTCCTCTTAAAGACAGGAAAAAAACAAAAATTAAAAAAAGACATAAGCTGTAAAAAAATGCGTGTTTTTGTACTGCAACAAAAAGCTGTATTTTATTCTTTGTAAACAAATATTGTACATAGTATATGTAACAGAAAGCTATATATAGATTAATATACTGCCTAGCAGTAAATGAGGAATGGTTCCAATGAGTGACAAAAGTTCTTGATGGATTGCAAGGTTGTCGGTAGCAATGCATGCCGTAATGTGCATCATTTCTTGTGGATAGGTATGAAGAAAGGTCAGTGTGGATTAACCAAACTAAGGATTTATGGAAAGCTGTTACAGATTGAAAAAACTAGTTGAACCAAAGGCTTTAGAAGGAAGGATTAGCTTAGAGACTAGGAAAATGGTAAGGTTTCTGAGTTTTACAAGTAAGAGGCTGTCAGAAAATTGATTGAAGGTGGTGTCTTAGCATAGTGTGATGGTTTGAAAGAGTGCACTGGTAGGTAGACCTTGTCTGTATGATGATGGGAGCTTCTTGTACAGCATTGTATCTTCGTAGAGGCCAGTTCTGGGCATAGCATTTATAAATTTAATTGCTAGTTGTTGTGCGAAGAAGGTTTTGGCAGATGTCACTTTTCAGCGACAGATGAGTTAGTTTATGCTTCCAGTCTCATTTAACATTGTTCCAGGTAAGATCTTTACCACATTCATTAAGGGGTCCCACTGAGGTTATTGTTCCAAGTAAGACGAGTGCTGTACTAAAACTTTTTAATTACTTGAAACATAATTTACCAACATAGTCAGAGATAACGTCATGTTTTATTACGATGCTGATATGTTTATTCTTACATGAACTGAGGATAATCATGATAAAGTAATGTAAGTGATTGGGTTGTTAATGACAAATCTATTATATATTTTAATAAAGATACAAAAGAAGAATGGCATGATTAACCTGATCATTTTTCTTTATTGATTTTTTATTTTTTAGGTAACATAAATTACAGAGGATAAATGGTCAAAATTAAGTTCCACATTTAATATAGCTTATCATAAATAGGAATGCTAAGAAAATATTAATGAAGATCCTCAAGGTCCCAAATGAATTTCAAAAAAGAATTTTCCTCCAAGAAAGAGACACGTTGGCATGAACATCTCGGATAGTGTGGTGTGATAGCCATAACAAAACTCGGATCCTGGTGAAGAATTTAGTCAGCGGTGTGTACTAAAATGGTCCTTTGAAAGATATACTACTAATATTATTCATGTGTCAAATGCATACAAAGACTGGCTTCATCTGTTAGTCTTGATTCTTTTTTATGATTATCACTAGTTTAACCTTAGTTCTTATTGAATATTATTTTATTATTGTTATTAAATTTTGCCTGGGCTTTCCTATCTCCTTGTAAATTAAAGGCCTTAGAGATGTATGAAGGTTTTTTGTATGTCAAAAAATGTATAGCATGCCTGTTGAGAGGAAGATAACATAACATTATGATGAGCGAGTAGAATGGGTGTCGGAAATGTTTCAGTGGCGTAATTATCAAACTCATTACACATTTTGCTGATTCCATTTCCCAAAGCTGCATATTTGCCTGATGCTGAAAAAGAGAGAGAGAGGAAAAAAGACAAAAACAAAATAAACATTGCATGCTTGCAATAGTGTGTGAGAGTTAACTGTACAATACTTCATATTTTTATAAATCCTTTGAATGCCTGCCTTGTAACTCAGAATGGAAAATTTTCCCTCAAGTTTTAAAAGACTTAAGCAAAAGGAAAAAAAAAGTGAACAGGTATAGTACAAAATGGAATTGTAACCCCCCAGTCTTTCACGTTCAAGGTTTTCTTGTGGTTATCAGTAGTTGCCAAAGAAGCAAGTATGAGCCTTCATGCTTTGTACCGGTCTCCAAATTATTTAATTAAAGTCCTTTCTCATTAAGAGGGGGGGAGCAGTCTGAATTTTATTGGCCTGTAGAGATGTGGGAGAAGAGAAAAGATTTCTGCTTTTCTTATTTTCCCTTTCTTTTTCCATGGAAAAGCAGTGCTAAGTTGAAGGAACACAGTTGCTGTTGGCACCAATTCTGGTATGATTTTATTTATGTTTAGATGATTTGGTCTTAAACACAAATGTTAATGTATTCAGTATACAGAATAATTCTTACTATTTTTATTTCTGTTATGCCTATAGGGTTCCAGACATCATTTAGTATATTTTAGATATTCTAGTCTATTGGTTTTGTGTCAAATATAAATTTGAGGTGAGAATTATTCTTCAGGTGAGCTTTAGGTCATTTATTATTTCATGTTCAAGTATACTTTTAAAAAATCATTTTGATACAGTATTTCTCTTTGAAGAGATACTATAACAGATGATCTTGATTAACGCTGGACTAAAATCATCTGTATTTGTTCTTTGTACATAAACTGCGTGTATTGCTTTGTTAAGATGTAGCGTGATTGATCAAACACATTGACCTTGTAAGGAGTGAGGGCTCAAGTGGCTGTATATTTAATGTTAAAAGATATATCTAATTTATAGAGTACAATCTTTTTAAGTAGTGAAAATTAGTCTCCCAAAATGATGATAATGATAAGAGAGTGGAAACTAGGCAGGAATCGGCTGGATATAAGTATTGCAATTTTTTTGCTATGAAAAGTAATTAAAGGGATGTTTGTGATGAGTGATTTTTTTTTTTTTTTTTTATGGTGGAAATTCCCTTGATATCTTTTTTTTTCTTCTTCTTTTTCTTCTTTTTTTTCTTTTTTTCCCAAGACATGACTATTTAAGTGGAAAATCTGTGATGTCATGACTTGTGAACCCAGGAGGACGTGAGACTAGAAAATTAGGAGTGGGAACGCAAGAAGTAGATTTTGTGATGATTGGAACCTGGCTATGTATCGACTACATAATGTAAGGGAACCAATGATGTGTGCGACTTCATAATGGGTGGGAGCCCATGATGTAATGTGACTTCTAAATAAAATCATGTTAATAAGTACATGAGTGGACTTCATTTTCATCTGTTTAGGGAGTAGTTGAGTGATATATGTAGATTTTATTTGCTCCGAGATTTTAGTTTGCAACTAAGATCTATTTGGTAATTTATATTCGTCCAGGAAAAAAAATAAACTGCACAGGATATTGGTAAATATTGTATATATGTATGTAGTATATACGTCAGCTTGTATGGAGGAAAAACTAACCATTCAAACAAAACATCTAAATCATGACAAGAACAGACATATGACAAAACTAAAAGAGTGATGAAAGACTGCATGAGGAAAAGACTACACTGACTCCCCACCCCCAATCCTCGAATATACAAGACAAAGTCAACGTACACAAACGCATTACTCACTGTGTCTCTTACAATCCCTTTTCATGCCATGCACTCACGTTTTTACCTAGCAAAGGAAACTGACAACAAGAAGTCGGAAAAGCCGGTTTGTCACTTCGGAAACGTATTTTCAAGGGTCGTTAGTCACCGCTGATGGATTAGGCTACACGAATGACTGTTCCTGTTTTGCGTCCGGGCAAAAAGGAAAAGTGATGAGGCCATTTTTCATTATTATTTATTTATTTGTACAAGCATTTATAGAAGAGAACAACAGCTCTTCACTCATCAAATCATCATAGTTCTTGTGGGTAATCATGACACTTCATTCATATTTAATAGTAAATGCATTCTCTAAAAAGCATGGCAAGAGAATAAATTTTCAAAATCATCGAATTATATTTTTTCGGGGAATAATACAATTTATTGAAAAGCGGTTGACGCATAAGAGGAATTTTGATTCTCGTGGCCTTATTACGAAATCATGACTAAAATTAATCATTGTGATAAAGATAATACAAAAGGAAAATTATATATGATTTTCCGTCGGACCCATTCTTACTTTCTAAACCTGTGTTGCTTACGATTTTTTAAACATTTATTCGTCATTATATATTATTGTTCCGGAGCTATTTTTTTCTGGCGATTATTTTCATTATTCGAATTGATATTTTCGCGTCGATTTTTTTGGCAATTTTTACAAATTTGCTTTGATCGGTTCCTTACCGGCAATCACAATATGTATAAATATGATTTTAGAGTAAAAATACCGACTTACCGATCCTAGTGTTTCAAATAAGAACGCTAAATACATATATTTTTAGGCCAATTGACAACGACGTGCGTTTCTGCGTAACAAACTCATAATGTAAAAGATAACACGCATGGACGACCATAACGGTTTTGCGTTTGCTTTTGAATACCCCCCCCCAAAAAAAAAAAAAAAAAAAAAAGTATTTACAAAGAATCCTAAGTATGAAAGGGATAATTATATATATAAAAAATACTCTATTATCCATATGACTATTTTTTCATCATCAGGCATTCCCATCCACTCATAAAAAGAGACGTCAAAGTATCTCAAACTTCTTTTAAATATGTAATCACACAGATGACTGCGCATATTAGGTTACGTCAGCAAGTCAAGCGTAGCAACTGCAGATGGCGCTGTGGGTTCGTTGACCTCTTGCCTGGATTTTTATTACGAGGAAATGTAACACACAAACCCGGTTTTCCTCGGCAAGGATACGAAAATCCTTTGTATTATAACTTTATTTGTACATCCAATAATTATTCATTTTTTACATTGTCATCAGTTTTGTATATTTCCGTGTATTACTTTATTATAGTTATTAGTATCATTATCATTATTTGTTGTTAATGTTACTTTTTATAACTATTTTCATTATGATGATTATCATTACTATTATTTTCGTTACTATCATCATAACCATCATTATTATCACATTTTAATATTCATTCATTAAACTATCAGTCTACACATTTTCTTTTTCCATGTGGCTGAATCCGTATGAGTGTGTAAAGGTCCGCGTCCATAAAGGTACATGTGCATTTCTTGAGCTATACCTATATAAGTATATAAAGTCTATATACATATAAATACCTTGTTCTTGAGAATGATGAAAGACTACATGAGTAAACACCAATAAACTGAAGCCCTGCCCCCCCCCCCCAACATCCGCTACCAAGTTAACCTACACAAGTACATTAATCATTGTGCCTTCTACAATCCCTTTTCTCGTCTTTTACTACTCTGTGCGTGTGGGTGTTAACCCCCCCCCCCAGCTTGCTCTCGTTTAAAGGGCAAGAGAGCCCCACTTTCTCTGCTCCGGCAAGCAAGGTCTCAAGCCTTAAGGCAAACATGACCTCTCTCTAGATTTTCCGGAGGGACTCGCCTTGCAATTTGCAAGGTGGGGATTTCCTTTGCTGACTATGGTTGGTGTATGAACATGAACTCGTACGCGCGCGGACACACACACACACACTCACACACACACACACGCACACACACACACACACACACACACACACACACACACACACACACACACACACACACACACACACTCAATCACTCAAATAAATAGATAATTATAGATAATAGATAGATATGGATGATCGAAACATAGATATAGATACACAGATAGATACAGATATAGAGAAAGGGAGATAGAAAGGCAGATAAACAGATAGGTAGATAGACAAAAAAGATAGATAAACTGATACA
>NW_020872277.1:5000-12500 GCF_003789085.1 Penaeus vannamei
ATAGAAATACAACAACAACAACAACAACAACGACCTAATCTTCCACACCTCTGGTCCCTTTCTCAGCGTCCTTTCTGCTACTTTATTTTATATTCTGTCTTCTCTTCTTTCTCCCATCTCCTCTTTCCCCCACTTTCTTTCCTTTTCCACTTCTTCCTTTTCCCTCGCTTTTTCTGCTTGTGTTCCACTTTCTTCTTTTTGCCTTTCCCTTACTTACATCGTCTTTGTATTTCTTTGTGTTAATTCCTGCTTATTTTTCTCTTTCTTCATTCTCTAATCTTCTTTCCCATTTTCTCTTTCTCTGTCTCCCCTCCACTATATTATCTCTCGTGTATCCATTTCTTTTATTCCCTCCCCTCTTTCTCCTCCTTCCTCCATTCCTTTCCTTTCCGTCTTTCCTTCTCTTTCAGGACTCCTTCCCACTTTCTCCACTTCCCCCTTTCCTCCCTCCAGTCTTTCTCTTTCTTCATTTCATCCTCCTTTCCCTGCCTCTCCTCTTTCCTCCATCTTCTCTTTCTCTTACTTCCTCCCTCTCCTCATTCTTCCCCTTCCTTCCTTCCTCCCTTACTCCCTCACCTCTTTTCTCCCTTCATTCCTCCAGTATTTTTCTTTTCCCTCTTATTCTGTCTCCTCTCATTCCTATATCCCTTCCTCCCTCTCCACTTTCTCCTTCTTCCTCCCTCTCCTGTTTCTCCTCCTTCCTCCTTCCTTTTCTCTCCTCTTTCTTCTCCTACCTCCCTTCCTCTCTCCCTCCCTCGTTTCCTCCTTCTCTTCTTCCCTCCTTCCCTCTCCCCTTTCTCCTACTGCCTTTCTTCTCCCTACTCCTGCTACCTCTCTCTCCTCCTTTCTCCTTTTCTCCATCTTCCTCTCCTTCTTTTCCTCCTTCCCCCTACTCCTGCTCCCTCTCTCTCCGCCTGCCTTCTTTTCCTCTTCCCTCTCCTCCTTCTTCCTTTCCTCCCTTTTGCCTCTCCTCTTTCTCCTCCTTCCTCCTTTCCTCCCTTTCCCTCTCCTCTCTTCTCCTCCTTCTCTTCTTCCTCGCCTCGTGACTTAATATTAGATATCTGTACTAGTGGCTGAAGAGGAGCTATATTGACTGTATCCTCTCTCTTCAGCAAGATAGATGAGAGGGAGAGAAAAGGGGGAGAAGGAGAGGAGAGGGGAGAGGGAGAGGAGAGGGGGGAGGAGAGGAGGGGGGAGGGAGGAGAGGGGAGAGGGAGAGAGGGGGAGAGGAGAGAGAGAGGGGAGAGGGAGAGGAAAGGGGGGAGGAGGGAGAGGGGAGAGGGAGAGGAGAGGGAAGAGGAGTGGAGAGGGGGAGAGGAGAGGAGATGGGGAGAGGGAGAGGAGAGGTAGAGAGGAGAGGAGAGGTGGGTGGAGAGGAAAGGGGGGAGGGAGAGGGAGGGGAGAGGGAGAAGAGAGGGGGGTGGAGAGGAGAAGGAGAAGGGAGAGGTATGATAGGATGAGTTGATGTGGAGAGGAGAGAGGAAAGGGGAGAGGGGAGTGGGAGGTGGAGTAGGAGAGGTGTGGGGGGAAGAGAGGGAAGCGGAGAAAGGAAGGAGAGAGAGGGGGAGGATAGGTGAGGGGGATAGGGTGAGAAGAGATTGATAAAAAAGGGAGAGGGCAGAGAGGCGAAGGGGAGAGGGAGAAGGGAAGAGAGGGAGAGGGAGAACAGAGAGCCGAATGAAAGGGGGATAGGGAGCAAAGAAGAGAAAGAGGGAGGAGAGGGGAGAAGACGAGAATAAAGGGAGATAAACAGGGAGAGATTTAGCTAGGAGAGGGCAGAAGGACTGGAAGGGAGAGAGAAAGATAAGGGGAATATGGGGAGGGGGGGGGAGGGGGGAGGGAGGGCTGAGCGTGGATTTAGAAGAGTGGTTAGGATGGGATTTTAAGGATGAGAGAGAGAGAGGTAGATAAGTGTGGATAAAGGAAAGTAGGAAGAAAAGATACGAAAGGGAGGTATATAAGGAGAATGGAACAAGATGCGGAGGAGAGGATAGTAGGAAGAGGAGAAAGAAGAAAGAGAAAAAAGATAGAGAGGATAGGGGGAGAAGATACTGAGGAGAGGAAGTAGAAGAGGAGAACGAATAGAGAGAAAAATATAGAGAGGATAGAGAGGGAAGAAGATGCAGAGGAGAGGATAGTAGGAAGAGGAGAACGAGAGAAAAAGATAGAGAGGATAGTGGGGGGAGAAGGAGATGCAGAGGAGAGGATAGTAGGAAGAGGAGAACGAAGAGAGAGAGAGAGGATAAAGAGGAGAAGGAAGAGGGGGAGAGGAACAGGAAAAGGGGGAGGGGCCAGCGGTTTCCTCTAAAGCGGTCAGTGATGTCTGAGATCTTCATTATTTCTTGAGGAGACGAAAGGCGCGCTGGTCACTCGAAAGTTAACCGGCTATTTCTTTTCTTTTCCTCCTCTTCTTCGTCTTTTTCTTCTCGTCTTCTTATGACTTTTATTCTTTTTTGTCTCTTCTTCTTCTTCTTCTTCTACAACTACTTTTACCGTTTCTTCTTTTTTTCATCATCTTTTTAAAAATCTTTTTCTTATCATTTTTCTTCTTTCTTCTTCTTTTTCTTGTCCTCCTTATTTGTCTTCTTCTCCTTCTCTTCTTATCTTTATTATAGGGAATGGCCGTAAGAAGGAGGAAGGGAAAATACAAAGAAGAAAGAGATGACAGAAGCACAGGAGAAGAAGTGAGTGATGTGTCGTGTTCACTTCGCCGAAAATCCTCTTATCGTCTGCTTTACTTCCTCTTCGTTATTTCTCTTTGCTTGTTCCTTTTAATTTCCTTTTCATTCTTTTCGTATCTTATTTCTTATGTATTCTTCTTATGATTCTTTGGTTTCTTTGTCTCTATGTTTTCTTTTTTATTATCCTTCTTCTTTTTTTGTCGGTCTGGCTCTTTTTTGTCTTTTTATCTGCCTGTCTGTCTCGCCTACCGATCTATCAGTTTGATGTGTCTGTCTGCCTACCTGCCTGTCTGTCTGTCACTCTCTGTCTCTCCCTTCTCCCCTCCCCCTCCCCCCCCTCTCTCTCTTCTTTTTCACTCAGTCCCACCTCCCTATCTCTCCTTCAGTGTCCCTCCTCCCCCATCTCTCTTCTCCCTCCTTCCCTCCGCCTCCTCTCTTCCCACTCCCCCCCCTCTCTCTCTCCCTCTCTTTTCTTCCCTCCGCCTCCCTCTCTCTCCTCCGTCCACCTCATTCTCCTCTCCCTCTGCTCTCCTCTTCCTCTCCCCCTCCCCTCCCCCTCATCTCCCTCTCCCCCTCCTCCCACCTCATTCTCCCTCTCCGTCTTCCTCTCCCCCTCCCTCTCTTCCCACTCTCTCCCCTCTTCTCCCTCTCCACCCTCCTCCCTCTGCTCTCCGTCCCTCTCCCCTCCCTCTCTTCCCCACTCCCTCCCCCCTCCCTCTCTCTTCCCTCCCCCACCCTCTCTTCCCACTCCCTCCCCCCTCCGTCTCCTCCCGCAAAGGGCCCCGAGCGAGGTCCCACTTCCCTTGATGGCTCCTTTGTCACCCTCACCTGTGTTCATTTATGCATGTTGGGAAGTCGCCGCCTCCTCATGACAGTGTGTTCCGTGGAGTGACTGCTTTCGCCACCTACTTCTTACCCCTTTCTTCTCATTTTCCTTACTTTTCTTCTTTTGTTTTATTTTGGTAAGGTTTCTCTTTCTCCTTTTTTCTAAATTTTCTAGATATTTTTTTTCTATCTTTATTATTTTTTTCATTTATTTCTTTGCTCATTCTCTTCTCTTTCTTCTCTCCTCATTCTCCTCCCTATACTCTTCTCTGCTCTTTCTCTTCTCTCCTCGCTATTTCCTTCCGTCTCCTCCATCCCTTCTCTTCTCCCTCCATTCTCTCCACTCTCTCTCTCCTTCATCTCATTTATCATCATGTTGTTCCACCCTCTATTCGGAAAGCCAGACTAGAGAAAGGGAGATTAATCTGAGTGTTTATCTGGAGTCGACGGTTATTTATAGGGAAATTCCTGGCTGTTTCTCTTGTTTTCTCTCGAGCGTGAAAAATCGTCCAATTTCCCGTCATTTGGAGAACGCGAACTCCTCGGTCTTGGGACATCGCCTGTATCACTCCTTCACTCTCTTTCTCTCTTACGCTCTTTCCGTCGATTTGTCTTCGTCGCTGGTTCTATCGCTTTCCCTCTATTTCGCTTTCTCTCTCTTTCTCTGTCTCTTTCTCTCTCTTTCCCTCTATTTCTCTTCCTCTCTCTCTCTCTCTTTCTCTTATTTTTCTCTCTCTCCTCCCTCCCTCCCCCTCTCTCTCTTTCTCTTTGTCCCTCCCTCCCACCTCTCTCTCTTTTTCTCTCCCTCCCTCCCTCCCCCTCTCTCTTTTCTTTCTTTCTCTCTCTCTCTCTCTCTCTCTCGCTCTTTCTTTCTCTCCCTCCGTCTCTCTCTCTATCTTGCTCTATCCCTCCTTCTCCTCCTTCCTTCCTACTTCATTTTTGCATTTATATTCTCTGGCTGATACCTCCTTAATGAAAAGGTAAACATTATGTAAATCTGGATCCATTTTAGTTTATCTTAGACGATGAAGCTCCTTCTTTTAATCCTCAGGATCCACTTTTCACGAACACTTTTTACGCTGCTTACTGGTGTTCTTTTTGGATGTTTGTTCATATTTCTGTTTGGTAGGCCTATAAATCTAACTTCCTGTTTCGTCCACCGAGTATACTGAAATTGCTTTATCGTCCAGTTATGCTGAAAATGCTGAAATTGCCATTTACACTGAAATTGCGTTATCATCCAGTTATACTGGAAATGTTGAAGTTCACATCTACACTGAAATTGTGCTGAATACGCTACCTACACTGAAATTGTTCTATGTTCTCTTTAATAGTGTGTTATAGCTTCCATTTACATAGAAATTGCGTCACGGTCATCTATTTACAATGAAACTGCAACACATCCTCCTTTGACAATATTACTGTCTTACGTCTTCCATTTACACTGAAACTTACGTCTTCATTTACACTGAAATATCTTGCGTTCACTCTGCACAACGAGACTGTTATATCCAAGGTCTATTTAAGTACAGGTATCGTCACTAAGCGACTTAAATTCGTCCGTCTCACGCATGACGTCATGTGGAGTAAGAGCCTGGGGGTTCGACGCTAATCGTGTGGTCATTCTTGGATGTGATGTAGAGCCGTAAGGATCTCCCTCGCTCTCCCGTTTTCGCTCGCTTGACTGACTGGCGCGCGCAAAGCCACAATGCCCAGTGGTTGCTTACAGCTTATATATGTTTATGTATGTGTATGTTTATATATTGTCATTATTATTATTATTATTATCATTATTATTGTTGTATGATTTATTTTATAATAAATTCGTCAAAACCATTTGCAGTTTACATATGCCATGTCTTCTTTGTTTATTTTACGTCTTTATCATGCCATATCTAAGCTACAACATGAGAATTACAAAACTAAATTCACGTAAAATATGTGATACAGACCTACTAACAATCGCTGGTAATCATCGCCTGTAAAATCTGTCCAATACGCAAATCGTTCAAAATCTAAAATTACTTAAGTATCCGCTCATTTACTACCGCTTTCTATCATCTCCCTCCCACCCAACCATGCTCTAATTCTTCCTGCCCCTCCGCTCTCAGCTTCCTCCTAGTGACGTCATAGGCCTGCGCAGAACTCCGAAGTGACGAGACTTGTACTTATATAGACCTTGGTTACATCGTTCATGAAACTGTGAAGTTGCGTCGAGTCCTCTATTCAAAAAAGAGTGCGTTTCGTCCTCCATTTAGACTGAAACCACGACCTCTCTAAAATATAATGATTCTCTTTATTCTTATTAAACCAAAGTCGATTGTCTATGTCTATTTCTACCTCCAGTTTCTGGCTATAATGTAGCATTAAGGTAAAGTAGTAAAATATGATATACCGTATTATATCCACCTATGCAGTATCTATAATGTTCATATTTGCATTGTTGGTCAAATCCCTTTTCGATTAGCACGATTCTCTCACCCTCAGTGAATGCTTATCACTGAACACTAGATGGAAAGGGTGATTGATTACATGCTTATTAAATGATTTTATGCTCTTCCATGATATCTCTTTATTTTTCCCTTATTTCCCCCCTCTTCTCCCCCCTACCACACACTTCCTCTACACTGTCGTCCTTATACGATTACATTCACTTACTTTTTTCCCTTTAAGTTAATCTCGAGGAGCAGCTTCCATCGGCTTTTTACGTGCCAGCCTAATTCCTCTTTCCTTTCTGTACTCCTCTTCCTCTTTATTCCCTTCCTTCTTTTCCTCTCTTCCATCTTCCTTCGTTTCCTCTTTTCCCTCCTCATTTTCTTCATTTCCCTCTTCTTTCTTTTTTCTCTTTTTCCTCCTCCCTCGTTTCCTCACCTTCTCCTTACTCCTTTTTTCTCATCTTCTCTTCCCCCTCCTCATTTTCCTCTTCCTCCTCCGCAGAAGAAATAGCCCCAAGCACTCATGTCTTTATCACCTGATGTTTGTTTGTTTGTTGTTTGACTGAAATCCACACCAGAATTAGCCGGGCTGTGTGATCGATGCAGCCCAGAGGAGCTTCCTGATTGGTTAAAAGTGAAATCAAATGGGCTTCTTATTGGCCTTGAGAGACACGTGTCGACCGTTGATTGGTGGGAAGTGATTCAAACTGGCTTCTCATTGGCCTGGAGAAACGCGTGTCGGTCGCTGATTGGTGGAAAGTGAATCAAACTAGCTTCTTATTAGCCTAAAGAAACTCCTAATTGCTTGAAGGGGAAATCAAATTGTCTTTTTTTATTGGCCTAGAGAAACACGTGTCGGTTGTTGATTGGTGGATAGTTTGATCAAACTAGCTTCTCATTGGCCCAGAAAAACTCGTGTCGATCGTTGATTGGCGGAAAGTGATCCAATCTGGCTTCTCATTGGCCCGGAGAAACTCGTGTCGATCGTTGATTGGTGGATAGTTTGATCAACTGCTTCTCATTGGCATTGAAGAACACTGTCTGTCGTTGATTGGCGGAAAGGGATTCCAACTGGCTCGTCATTGGCCCGGAGAAACTCGTGTCGGTTGCTGATTGGGTACATCCAGAACTATCTAGTTTCCATGATCAAGGAGGCAAAGGTCAAGAGGGTGTTCGATTTTTCTTCCTTCTCTTTTTCTCAATTCCTTGGCGGTTGTCACTTAATTAGTAAGAGTAATCAAGGAGATTTTCTTCCCGCTCTCCCCTGCCTGATTATCAGTTGCTCTTTGTT
Organism: Penaeus vannamei; assembly: GCF_003789085.1. NCBI lineage: Eukaryota > Metazoa > Arthropoda > Malacostraca > Decapoda > Penaeidae > Penaeus > Penaeus vannamei. Next base: position 12,233 of record NW_020872277.1, read on the forward strand.
TCGCATTTATCGCGGTGGGTTCGGTCTCCGGGTCGCGTTCTCTCTCTCTTCTCTCTCTCTTCTTCTTCTCTCTCTCTATCTTCTATCTATCTGTGTGTGTATATATATATATATATATATATATATATATATATATATATACTTATATATATATATATATATATATGTATTATATATATATATATATATATATATATATATATATATATATATATAATATATATATATATATACATGTATATATATATATATATATATATATATATAT
>NW_020872277.1:17500-18994 GCF_003789085.1 Penaeus vannamei
TTGCAAGCGCCGCCGCGGGAGATGCCGCCTCCTGCCTCCCGCCTTGATGAGGGAGACGATTAATTTTATCTCGCGGGGATTTACGGCTGGCCCGCTAATCGATTTCCCTAATCAAACTCCCGAATCGGCCCGAATCTCCCGAAAGACGATAAAAAACGCGGCTGGAAGGTGACGCACCCAAGGCAGACATTATACGCCGAGGCGACAGCTGACGTCAGCCAAATCCCTGAATCATTCGATGGCGTGTATTAATGGACGATTAGGAGCGTCTTGACTCGCTCGAGGTATTAATTAAGGTAGAACTAAATTTGGGAGAGTTTGTTAATTAGTCGAGGCAAATGTGTGCGAGCGGAGGGACCTAATCCCCGCTGAGTCAGTTGATGGGCGGGAGATTGCGGTCGTTTCCCGCGTGAACGCCTGGAACACGGAACGCTCGGGGTCGGGGGGAACGCGGATCCAAGATGGCGGCGGGGAGGGGCTGGAGGGGAAGCGCGGAACGGAGGAACGTGGACCAGTGGAACGAGGGAAGCAACAATCAAACTAAATGTATGGGGCACATATTCTCAAATGAAAATGTATAAACTTAATTCAGAGACAAATCAAGTCAAAGAAATATTCTAGATTCAGAATGCCAGAGCAGTAGTAGAAGAAGAAGAAGAAGAAGAAGAAGAAGAGGAAGAGGAAGAGGAAGAGGAAGAAGAAGAAGAAGAAGAAGAAGAAGAAGAAGAAGAAGAAGAAGAAGAAGAAGAAGAAGAAGAAGAAGAAGAAGAAGAAGAAGAAGAAAATACAGTGCAAAAAAGCAACAACTGGCCTGGAGAATTTGCGAGGAAATCCAGAAAGAGAGAGGAAGAGAAACATGGAAAAGACGGAGAGGGAAAACCGTAGAGTGAAAGCAAGAATTGTTATTAAGAACCAAGAAGAAAGACAGAAGACATACATATATTGTGCAACAAGACATACACACGCACACGGGTAGATAGATAGATATATAAACTAGGTAAGGAGGATAACTAGATAGATAGATGAGCTAGATAAAAAGGATAGATAGATGGATAGATAAATGGATACAGACAGATAGATAGACACATAAATAAATAGATAGATAGACAACCAGATAAAAAGATGAATTGATATATAGATAGATAGATGAATAGATATATAGATAGAGAGAGAGAGAAAGAAAGAGACAGAGACAGATAGACGGTTAGATAGACAGGACAGACCGATAGGTCAATATCTATAGGTAGATAGATAGATATCTGGACAGGTAGACAGATAGATAGGTATGTGTGGATATAAATGTAAACATCTTGTTAGACTGAGACAAGAACCGCAAGAAAAAATCAAATAAAGAAAGATTAACAGAAATAAATACAAACATTCACAAAACAAAGAGAAACAAGGCTAAAGAGACGCAAAAATGGTCGTTAAAGTCGTGCCAGGTTCAAATACTTCCCCCCTCCCCCCCCGCCCCCCCCCCAGACAATCGCAGGT
>NW_020872277.1:20766-28266 GCF_003789085.1 Penaeus vannamei
GAGAGAGAGATCAGAGAAAAAGAAATAGAGAAACAACATCCCATAAACAGAGAAACAAGACAAAAGAGGTTAACAGATCACAAGGATAGATACAAAGAATAAAAATAAAAGGCGAAAAAAAAGAGAAGAGAAAGAAGATAACAGAGAAGAGAGAGAGGATAGAAGATAAAAGAAAAAGAATAGCAGAGAAGAGAGCAAGCCGAAAGTAAAATAAGGAAACAGATGATAGAGAGACAAGAAGGCAGAGAAACGAAAGGAGAGAATTAGGTATAAAAGCGAAAGGAGGCAGAAGGCAGAGAGAAGCCAACAGAAAACCGAAAATTCGACACGAAAAACGAGGGAATCAGTCAGGAAAGCGAAAGAAAGAAAAAGAAAGACACAAATAATGAAACGAAAGAAGGAAAAAGAGAGACACAGATAGTGAAGAAAGAAAGAAAGAAAGAAAAAAAAAAACAGAGAGAGAATCAGAGGCACGCAAGAACGAAACCCTAAACAACGAGAAAATCCTTCCGAAAAGCGAAAACCAGGAAACAGAAAACAGAGACAGAGAAGCAGACAGAGAAGAGAAGGCAACAGCAAGAGCGCGCGACACAGATCCCGGCGGTATCAGCAAGCTCACAGCACCCGAGCTAATGGCCTCCGTCGGCATTATGGGGAATCTATCCTCATCCATCATCGAGTGTCCTTGGCAGCACCTCTTCCCTCCTGGTTGGCTTCTAAATAATCAAAACACAGGAGGCAAAGGAGCCCGCGGAGAAGACCCGGTCCCTGCCTCCCCTACACTGAAGGCGCGCCATAAACGGGACTCGAAATTGCGTTTTCTTTACGGTGTGGGCGGGGCTTAAAAAAAAAGATTCCGGTTTTGATATAGAGAAAACGTGTTTTTTTTTGTCTTATTCGGAGAGAAAAAAAGAAGAAATAGCGGGGGAGCGACGTCGCATTTATAAATCATAAAGACGCAAGATTCATCTTTCCGTAAAATTTCCATCCCTTGCATTAATTAATCTCCGGGTATAAACACCATAGGAGTAACTGACGAACTGGCAACCGTGATTAGAGTGACGCGCGGACTCTATATAAAGCCTCGTGATGGAGTCGCGGTGTCGCTCTGCAGATTATAATGGGAGAAGAATGCCCACGTCGAGTAGCGAAGGAAAGGTGGAGAAGAGGAATGAAGGAGGTGGCGGGAAGGTTGAAGAACCCGCGGAAAGGGAGAGACAGAGGGAAAGCGAAAACGAATAAAAATGAAAGAAAAATAGGAAGGGTAAAACGGTAGGGGGAAAGGAGTGACAATAAAGGAATAAATAAAAGGGAAAAAAACGAAAGAAAGAGCAATGTATAAGGCAAAATATTTAGAAAGAACAATAGAACCTGTAAAAAAAATACCGAAAGGGATAACAACACACACAAAAAAAACAACAAAAAAGGAAGAGAAAATACAAAAAAAGACAAATTTAGAAACGAAGGAAGGGGAGACAGAAGAGAAGAGAGGAGAACGCAGTGGCATAGAGGGGAAAATACCGTGAAGGGAACGAAGGGGAAACGCTTCTCAAAAATGGTGACGAATAGTGACAAGGGAAAGTGGAGAGAGAGGAGGAGGAGGAGGATTACGAGCGAAAAAAATAAACTGAGAGAATTAGAGAGAAATGGAGACAGAAAGATAGATTAGATATATAGACCAAATAGATAGACAAGAAATATAGACCAGATAATGAAAGAGAGAGAGAGAGAGAGAGAGAGAGAGAGAGAGAGAGAGAGAGAGAGAGAGAGAGAGAGAGAGAGAGAGAGAGAGAGAGAGAGAGAGAGAGAGAGAGAGAGAGAGAGAGGAGGAGGAGGATTACGAGAGAAAAGGAAAGAAAAAAATGAGAGAAACAAATTGAAATAGCGATAGATAGATAAATTAGATATATAGACCAAATAGACAGAACAGATAGGTAGGCCAGATAATGAATAAAGACTTGGGAAAGTGGAGAGAGAGAGAAGGAAGATTAAGAGAGAAAGAGAAATAAAAAGGTTGAGAGAAAGAGAGAGAGGAAAAACAAGAAATATCAGTCGATAGATAAAGAGAATAGACAGATTAGATAGATAGACCAAATAGACCAGATAAAACTGGAGAGAGAGGAGGATTACGAGAGGAAAAGAAATCAAAAGGAGAGAAAGAGAGAGGAGACTGATAGATATAAAGAAAGACCAGACAGAAAAATAAGAGAGACCTGATAGAAAGAGCAGATAGATGCATCGGATAGATAGAGCAGATAGAGAGACTAGATCAGAGCCACGGGGTACTCTTTTGGGAGTGCCATGGAGCTATATGGAAATTAGGACGTTGAATTAAGCCGAATTTTAGATAGAGCAAGTTGATAGAGCAGGCAAATAGAGCAGGTAGATAGAACAGGTTGACAGACCAGATAGATAGACAGACAGACGAGATAGAGCAGGTGGATACAGAAGGTCGATAGAGCAGGTAGATAGAGTAGGTAGATAAAACAGGTAGATAGAACAGGTAGATACGGCAAGTAGATAGAGCAGGTAAATAAAGCAAGTAAATAGAGCAGGTAGATAGAGAAGGTAGGTAAAGCAAGTAGATAGAGAAGGTAGATAAAACAGGTTGATAGAGCAGGTGGATAGACCAGATAGATAGAAAAGATAGATAGACCATATAGATAGAAAGGATGGATAGAAACGATAGGTAGAAAAGATGGATAGAAACGATAGATAGACTAGACAGACAGACCAGATAGATAGATAGATGTATAGACCAGATACAGAGGCCAGATAGACTGACCAGTTTGATAGACAGACAGATACATAGACAGACATACTAGTAAGATAGATTGATATAGATAAAGATGAACACAGACGTATAGATAAGCGGCCAGGTCGTTGAAATTGCGCGAGGGCCGACCCAATGAATATTCGGATATACGGACATGCATATGGCCAGAAATAAATGCACATCTACCGTATAGATAGGTAAATGCATATGTATCTGCCGGACAGACGTATATGCATTTACTCTTGCGTATGTGCATAACTGTGTATACGAATGTTCATTGAGTGGGGCCTCACGCAATTTAAACAAATCGCCCCAAGGATTGATATGAATAAACAAAGGAATATATAAGTGGTGAAATAGATGCGAAGAAAAATGGATAGGTAGATAGTTAGATAGATAGAGTGAGATATAGATAGACAGATAAACAGATAGATACATAGAAAGACAGAGAGATACAAATGGACTGACAAATAGATAGATAGATAGATAGATAGAGGAGAGAGAGAGAGAGAGAGAGAAAGAGGGACAGAGAGACAGACATAGCGATGGGTAGATAGATAGTGCTAGCTAGATAGATAGATAAAAAGATAGAGAAAAAGTTAGTAAGCGACTGAACAAGCGATCAAGACAAGGGGAAGGGGAAAGAGAAGGAGAAAGGGAGGAAGGAGGGAAAGAAGAGAAAAAAGGTAAAAGAAATAAGAATAAAAATAAAGGCAGACCGAGACAAAGGAAGGTGTCCAACCCAGAAGAGAGAGAATAAAGGTGAAATGGTTCTCAAGAGGCAGTGGACAAACAAAAGCGTCTGCGCGGATAAGACGAAAAAAAAAAAAAAAAAATAAACGAATGAAAGATGAAAATGAATGAAAGGAGGAAGGAAAAAAAAATGAAAGGAATAATGAAAGGAAAATAATCCAGAAAGGAAAATAATCCAGAAAGGAAGAAACGAAGGAGACAAGAGAGATAGTAATAAAAGTCACTGCGGTGCAAAGAGGACGAAACAGAAAGAAAGAATGAACGAAAGAAGGATATAATGAAAGAGAGAAGGAAAAAATGAAAGAAATATTGAAAGAAAAATAACCTAGATGGGAAGAAAAGGAGACAAGATACACTGATAAAAATTACTTGCAACGAGAAATAAAGAACTAGAAGCACTCAGAAAGCGCATACCTCCGCCAAGGCAATGGATTCACTGATGCAATAAAAATATTCAAACTTAAATTATTACATTAAAATCCCCTCTTTCTCAAGTACACTGGCAACGTCCGTGTTTCTCCATCTCTCAATGCTAATTAAAGCTTCAAAAAAAATCCTGGATCCCTATCACTATTAAAATTTAATGGACTAAGCGACATCTCTGGTAAAAACAAATTTTGTTCATCCTGCTAGCCAACGCACAAACAAACTAACCAACGCTACCAAAAACATAACGTCCTTGGAACGGAAGTACGAAAGAGAAAATGAATGAATGAACGAAAAAGAAAAAAAATGAATGAATAAATAAAAGAAAGACATCCAGACGGGAAGAAACGAAGGGGAACAAGAGAGACAGTAATAAAAGTCACTTTTACGGCTCGAGAGGGACGAAACGGAGGAAAAAGTGAACGAAGGGAAGAAAATAACGAACGAATGAATGAAAGATAAACATCCAGAAGGGAAAGAAGAGACAAAAGAGACAGTAATAAAACTCACTTGTACGGTTCGAAGAGAACGAAACGGAAGATAAAAAAGTGAACGAAGGAAGAAAATAACAAGCGAATGAACGAAAGATAAACAACCAGAAGGGAAGACGAATGGGACAAGAGAGACAGTAATAAAAGTCACTTGCGGCGAGACAGGGCGAGAGTTTATGTGAAAGACAAGGTTCCGAGCAGATGACTTGCTCAACTAGAGACGGAAACGCGAGAAAGAAGCCCGGTTTCCCTTTCCCGAGGCCGGCGCGAAATAAGATTAATCTCTTCTGACGTGTGGTCTGAAAAAAGAGGAGGAGATAGAAATAGAGATGGGAGAAAAGTTTCGTTTTTGCGTGTTTTTTTTATATATGTAGATGATGGTGTTGTTTTATTTTTTTATTATTCATTCTATTTGATGTAGATGATTTATTTTTTTTAACTGAAGATGGTTAGTATTCTTGGTTTTCGTGTGAATTAACAATGAACGTACTGAATGAAAGTTTTTACAGCGCTATACATAGAAGTTGAGATCCTCTTTCTCTCTCTCTTTTTCTTTCTCTTTCTCTCTTTCTCCCCATCTCTCTCACTCTCTATATAGCTTTCTATCTATCTACCTATCTATGTATCTACCCATCTATCTGACTGTACACACACACACACATATATACACAGAGAGAGAAGAGAAAAGAGAGAGAGAGAGAGAGAGAGAGAGAGAGAGAGAGAGAGAGAGAGAGAGAGAGAGAGAGAGAGATAGAGAGAGGATAGAGAAGAGAGAGAGAGAGAGAGAGAGAGAGAGATAGATAGATAGATAGAGAGAGAGAGATGAGAGAGAGAGATAGAGAGAGAGAGAGAGAGAGAGGAGAGAGAGAGAAATAATTTATATATATGTATATATATTATATATATATATATATATATATATATATATATATATATATATATATATATATATATATATATATATATATATATATATATATATATATATATATATATATATATATAGAGAGAGAGAGAGAGAGAGAGAGAGAGAGAGAGAGAGAGAGAGTAGGGGAGGGTGAGGGTGAGGGTGAGGGTGAGTAAGGAGTGGGAGTGAGGAATGGGGAGTGAGGAGTGGGGTGGAGGAAGTGGGGAGGTGGGGTGTAGGGAGTGGAGAACGGGGAGTGAGGATAGAATATAGTTGGATGGGGAGAGGATATGAGGAGTGGAGTAACAGGAGTGGGGAAGCTAAAATAGGAGAAGGAATTGGGGAGGATAGATTACGGGAAGAGTAAGGTGAAGAGATGAAACAGGGAGTGGGGCAACAGGATAGGGGAATACAGAGGGAGGGGAAGGGAAAATGGGGAATAAGAAGAGGTTCTGGGACGTAGAAGATAGAATATTGAGAGGGAGTTGGGAATGGGAAGTGGGAATAGGATATGGGGGATAATGGGGCTAGAAATGAGGAAGGGGTGAGGATAAAAGTGAAGAAAGGGCAAGGATAGAAGTGAGGAAAGGGCAGAGGTAGAAGTGAGGAAAGCGTAGGGATATAAGTGAGGAAAGTGAGGAAAGATAGAGAAAGAAGTGAGGAAAGGGAAGCGGTAGAAGTGAAGAAAGGGTAGAGATAGAAGACATGAAAGTGAGAAAAGGTAGAGATAGGAGTGAGGAAAGGGCAGAGGTAGAATTGAGGAAATTGTAGGGATAGGGCTGAGGAAAAGTTTGAGAGGGAAGCGAGGAAAAAATAAAGGTAGAAGTGAAGTTAAAAATGAGGAGAGAATGGGCCAAGGGTGACACAGGAAACTGAAACCGGAAGCTGTAGGGAAAGTGACAAAGCGTGCGAAGAGAGAAAGGGGTCCTGGGAGACGAAGGAGGGGGAAAGGAAGGGGAGAAGAAAAGGAGATAAGCGACAGGGAGGAAAGACTGACAGACGACATTTCAAAATCTGACAGACAAATGCCATTCGAGTGTCAGCAGCTGTCAGCGCCTGTCTCCTCCAGAAGGATTTTTTCTTCACACGAGGCTCCTCCTGTCTGTCAAACAAGCGACAAGCAAACAGACAAGCAGGTGAGTAAACAAGCGACAAGTAGGTAAGTAAACAAGCAGAGAAACAAACAAACAGGTAAATAAACAAGTGGCAAGTAGATAAGTATACAAGCAGACAAACACACGGGTAAATACATAAGCGACAAGCAGGTAAATAAACAAGCAGACAAACAAACAAACTGGTTAATAAACAAGTGACTTGCAGGTAAGTAAACAAGCAGACAAACAAACAAACCGGGTAAATAAACAAGTGACAAGCAGGTAAGTAAACAAGCAGAAATTCAAACAAGCAAGTAAGTAAACAAGCGACAAGCAGGCAAACAGAGAAGTAGGAGAGAACTTACAGACATTTGTTTAAGTAATTAGACCAACAGGCAGACGAGTAGATGTGGGGTTCATTATTATTGTTATCAGTATAATAATAATAGTAATAACAATAGTAATAGTAAAGTAATGACAATATGAAATCATTTTTATTACCTACGTCCAAAAGGTTTTGTTTTGGTAGTGTTGGTTAGTTTGTTTGTTCGTTGGTTAGCATGATAACTAAAGAAAAAAAAGAAAGAAAGAAAAAAAAAAACAGAGTTGTGTCTTAGCCTAACTCAGATGACAGGGATTGCATGGTTACCCCCCCTCCTCTATTTTCTTATGACAAATAGCACCACCTGTCGGGATCTAATTTGATTTACGTATCATAGCATTACTTAATTCACGTATTATAGCATTGCGCGTATCATAGCTTTACTTAATTCACGTATTATAGCATTGCTTAATATACGTATTTATAGCATTAGTATTATTACTTAGTATACGTATTATAGCACTACTTGATTTACGTATCATAGCATTTCTATAACAATATACATCTTCATGTTTGTACTCCTATCAAAGAACCTCTCAGGGAATACGTAAAAAAAAAGAATAATAATATATATATAAATCTAGTGTCAATCAAAATTTCAATAGAGTGTTTCAGTAGGTAAAAAATACTGGAACTAAGGGGAACTTTTGTAGAATTCCGTAAAAGTAGAA
>NW_020872277.1:33266-35766 GCF_003789085.1 Penaeus vannamei
TCTTTATCCTGTCTCTCCCCTCTTCTCACATCCTCTTCACCCTTGTTTTCTGCTTCTTCTTTTACTTGTCGCCTTGGCCCATGCCCTCCATTCTCTTTTTTGCTTCTTCTTCTTTTCCTTCTCATCCATTTCATCGTCTTCCTTTTCCTCTAGTAATTTTCTGGTCTTTCTCCTCCTCCTCTTTCTCCTCATTCTTTCCCTTATTCTTTTCTCCTCCTACTCCTCTCTCTCTTCCTCTTCCTGCCTCTCCTCCTACTCCTCCCCCTACTCCTACTCCTTATTCTTAACCTCCTCCTCTTTCTCCTCTTCTTCATCATCTCCATCCACTCCTCACCCTCTCTCCACTCCTCCTTCTCCCTTTGCCTTCCTCTTTGTCATGCTACTCATCATCATTATCATCCTTCTTCTCCTCCCCCTCCTCCTACCCTTTATCTCCTGTTTCTCATCATCATCATTATCATCATAATTCTTCTCTATTCCCCCAGTCATTCTTTTCTCCTCTTTTACCTCATCACCCCCTACCCTCTCCTCCTCTCTTCTCCTTCTCTCCTAAAACCTTCTTCTCCTCCTCCTCCACCTCCATTTGTCCACAATCCTCCTCCTCCTCCTCTTTCTTCTATCACCAATCCTCCTCCTTTTCTTCCTCCTATTACCCCCTCCTCCTCCTCCTCCTTCTTTTTCTATCCCCAATCCTCCTCCTTTTCTTCCTCCTCATTACCCCCACTCTCTTCCTCCTCTTCCCCTTCTTCCTCCTTCTGCCCCCGTATGTCTCAGCTCTTCTTCCGTCCCCTCGCCCCCCCAATCCGCTTGCCCCCCTCCCCCTCTCCTTGCCATCCTCTCCCCTCCCCCTCCCCTTGCCATCCCCTCCCTCCTCCTCCTCTTTCTTCTATCACCAATCCTCCTCTTCTTCTCCTCATTACCCCCTCCTCCTCCTCCTTTTTCTATCCCCAATCCTCCTCCTATTATTACCCCCACTCTCTTCCTCCTCCTTCCCCTCCTCTTCCTCCTTCTGCCCCGTATGTCTCAGCTCCTTCTTCCGCCTCGCCCCCCCACATCCCTTGCCACCCCCTCCCCCCTCTCCTTGCCAGTCCTCTCCCCTCCCCTCCTTGCCCCCCTCCCTCCCTCCCCTCCCTACTCCCCTCCCTCCCCCCTCCCCTTTGCCAGTCCCCTCCCCCCCCCTCACATCCCTGGAGCTTCGGGCGCTCTTCCTCTCCCTTGGCATACTTCCCGTGATTGAGACATCTTCAAGAAGGCTGACGATTCTCGGGTTTCTTGTCCAATCTCCTTTTTGCGTTTGGGTCTTTCGTTTTTTTTTATCCTTTTTTTTTTTGCTTTCTTTTTGTCTTCTTCAATACATACAAATATGCATAAACACACACACACATACAAATACATGCATGCACACCAACACACACACACACACACACACGCACACTCACACATACGGAGATACAGACACACACACATCATATACACATTTACTCATGCACATCAACATTCCTCTCATACCCACAACCTACTTACACATCTACCAGCCTCCCTCCCCCTCCCCCTCTTCCCTCATTCATCTTTCTCCTCTCTTTTTCCCCTTCGCAAAAGCTTCTTGATTTATATCGCTTGCTCTCCGGCTCTGCTTGTGCCTTCGCTCCCGACCTCCTGGTGTTTATTTCAGGGTTTTGTCTCCGCTCCCGAGGTTTATTTCGGGGTTTTGTTTTCGATCACGATGTTTATTTTAGTATTTTCTTCGTTTCCGATGTTTATTTTGGTTTTGTCTTTGTTCGACATGTTTTTTTTTTTCAAGTTATGCTTCGTTCATGATTTTTTTTCAGGGTTTTGTTCTCCGCTCCGAGGTTTATTTCGGGGTTTTGTAGTTTTCGATCACGATGTTTATTCAAGGTTTTATTTTCGTCCCCGACGTTTATCTCCGGGTTTTGATTTCGCTTCCGATGTTTATTTCAGGATATTGTTTTCTTTTCCGATGTTTATCTTAAGGGTTTATCCTCGCTCTCGATGTTTATTTCGTTTTGTCTTCGTTCCCGATGTTTATCTGCGGGTTTTGATTTCGCTTCCGATGTTTATTTCAGGGTTTTGTTCCTGATGTTTATTTTCGTACCCTTAGTTCATTTCAAGGTTATGTTTTTCGTTCCCGATGTTTATTTCCAAGTTTGGCTTCGCTCCCGATGTTTATTTCATTTTTTCAGCCCCGATGTTTATCTCCGGGTTTTGATTTCGCTTCCGATGTTTATTTCAGGGTTTTGTCTTCGCTCCTGATGTTCATTTTAGGGTTTATTTTCGTTCCCGAAGTTCATTTCAATGTCTTGTTTTCGTTCCCGATGTTTATTTCGGGGTTTGGCTTCACTCCCGATGTTTATTTCATTTTATTTTAGTTTATTTCCGGTTTTGATTTCGCTTCATTTTTTTTTCAGTCCCGATGTTTATTTCCGGGTTTTGCCTTATGTTTCTGCTAGGCTTAAGGTTAACATTTCTCACTGAAGGTCTT
>NW_020872277.1:45766-48266 GCF_003789085.1 Penaeus vannamei
GAGAGAGAGAGAGAGAGAGAGAGAGAGAGAGAGAGAGAGAGAGAGAGAGAGAGAGAGAGAGAGAGAGAGAGAGAGAAGAGAATTATGAGGAGAGAGAGAGAGAGAGAGAGAGAGAGAGCGAGAGAGGAAAGAGAGAGAGAAAGAGAGAGAGAGAGAGAGAAATAAAGAGGAAATATAGGTAAAAACAAAGATATAGACAGAGATAGATAGAAAAAGATAAAAAATATGCTACCCATAAATTAGACGCTTAAAATTCAGCTAACTGCATCTCCGGCTACTTGCTTTTGATCTAATACAAGGCAGATACGTTAAAGATATTGTATTCAAATTGGTCTCAAGTAATCAAAAATATTAATATGTATTACCTACTTAACAATTTTGAGACTGACTTCCTGTCATATTAAGGTATCCAGCTTTCTCTCGAGTATTTTTCTTATTATCATTAAAAAAATGTTTTATTAATTCACATGCGACGTCAAGCTTGTCGGACCTTGTCTGATCATTATCATAATTCTTATTGTTTTTATAATTTCTGCTTTTTTCATGTTCTCAAGATTTTATGATATTTAAATTGGTGATCACCGTGGAAATTTTATGAAGAAAGGGGTGATCGTCTCTCTCTCTCGCTTCTCCTTTTCCCTTTCCCGCAGTCATGTCTCCACAATTCTGGTTCGGCTCTGTCAACCCCTCTCCACAGCCAAATCTTGATGTAGCTTAAGTTCACTCCTCCTCACTGTAAACTTTCTGTTCCGTAAACTCTTTAACTGTTAATTCTTCCTTAAATTAACCCACCCCCTCTTCCTGCTTCAACCCCCCCACCTCCTTTACTCCCTTATCCCCGCCCTCCATCTCCTATCCCTCTCTCGTGAGCACCCTTTTCTTCCCCCCTCGCTCTCCCTTTACCCATTCATTTTTCCTCCGTAAATCTCCTCCGCTTCCCCTTTCTTTTCCCTCCCCCCTTTCTTTCTCCTCCCCTCTATTCCCTTTCTTTCCTCCTCCCTCTATTTCCCTTCCACTTTCTTTCCTCCCCCCCACTATTTCCCTTCCCCCTTTCTTTCCTCCCCCTCCTCTATTTCTTCTTTCCCCTTCTTTCCCTCCCCTCTTATTCTCCCCCTTTCTCTTTCCTCTCCTCCCCCCTCTATTCCTCTCCCCCCTTTCTTTCCTCCCTCTATTTCCCATCCTCTTTCTTTCCTCCTCCCCTACTACCTCCTTCTAAACCTCACCTTTGGGTAGTTGTGTAAATGAAAAATTTGCATAAACTGACGGTCCAATTACACAAGGGCAGTGTACTTGCCTCGAAGATGAACTAGCAATAATAATAATAGCAAAAATCATAATAATGCTGAGAATGATAACAACAATAATAATGATGATGATGATGATGATGGTGGTGGTGGTGGTAGTGGTGGTGATGATAACAATAATGATGATTATGTTGATAAAAATATAATAACCAAAATGAAGAAACTTCAACAAATGTTTTGTGTACCGCTAAGGAGGAGCATGGCGATATTAATTAAGCAGTATCAAATTTATCAGTCTGAATAAGGTGTTGCGTGTCTGTAAGTCTTGCCAAAACTTGTAACACACTGCCGCGCTTTTCGTTCACTGGCGGAGGAAAGGCAGGCCAGGGGGCATGGGGAGGTGTTTATTGCAGGGGAAGGTGTGGGGCAGGGGAGGAGGACACTGCAGGGGGGGGATGTTGCAGGGGAATGCGAGACAGAGGAGGAGCATTACAAGGAAGGGAATGTCAGTGCTAGGGAAGAACAGGCCAAGGAAAGCTGCAAGTGGTGCGTGCAAGTGGAGGAGACATTGCAAGGGAAAGCAGGGCAGGGGAGGGCAGGGGGAAGTTGGGGGAGGACACTGGCAGGGGAGGGGAGGACGGCAGGGGAGGCAACGGCGGGGAGGGGGCTAGGCGTGGCACGTGCGTGTGAGGGGGTTACGCCTCTTGCACCGGGCCTGAAAGCGTTCCGCGATGTGATAGCTGTTATCAAGATTTACAGGTCGTAGACGGACATAAAGTAACCTAGTATCTAAAATGTTGCAAGATCCCGCACGCCATATCCACGCGGATAAGTGGGTATAAACTCTCGTACACTCTGGGGGTGTGGACTCATACACTCGGGCATTGAAGCGGAATACACGAGTGCCTGTGCAGTTCACATTTCGTTTTTGTATTAGAAAATGTAGTTTCTTGTACCAAAGCCATTATCGACACGCAGATACAGCCGTTTCGTTTCCACGCCGAAATCCCCATTACGTAAGGCGGAACGAGCGATAAATCCACCTCAAATAAAAATGATAATGGAGATCCCAGTTAAGATATATAAAAAAGGGATTAACTCTTATCTGAAGTTAGAGAGATTGGTGTGAGGATGCGGTCGTGAAACAAGAGAGACGAAGAGGCAGTTCACGACCCAAGTTGTTAAGTTATATAGCTGGAGCTCAGTCAGTGAAATGGAGTCTCAGAAATGGGATGGAGACATATGCGAAGGCGCGG
>NW_020872277.1:60766-63266 GCF_003789085.1 Penaeus vannamei
TATATATAATATATATATATACCTATATCTATTATCTATCTATATATATATAATATATATATATATATATATATACATATATTATATATATATATATATATATATATATATATATATAATATTATATATACGAAGCAATGGAGACACAAGAGCCATACTTGGTCTAGACAACGCTCCAATTCACAAAGGCATGGCAGCAGTCTACCCAGAGTCAAGTCTTCAATTTCTCCCTCCATACTCCCCTTCCTTGAACCCCGTAGAAAACTTCCTCTGCGCTTAAACCCTTGAAGCAGGACCTCCACCGCAAAGCTCCTCGGTGCAACGTCGCCAGCGTCAGGCAACAAGGACTGACACTCCATATGCTGAGGGAGAACATTTTGCAAGATGGCGTGGAATTGGCTATTCCTAGTGTCACTCGACATGTGTTGGAGAACTACAACCATGCCAACACATACTTGATTCAAAGTATTGAGTGTCGAGACATATATTAGATTAATATACAGTACGTATACAATATACTGCATTACCGTTTGCTACACATGGAAACATTTACTACTAAAAAGCTTGCTATTCATTCATGAGTTATTCCTACTTGACAGGTTTAACATTCATGAAGAGAATTGAAGAAGGAGGAAGAAAAGTCAACTGGACGTTAACATGACCCCCCCCCCCCACCACGTCTCACCAGAGCCACGTACAAACAACAACCCATGAAGGTGTGCGCATGAGGCATTCGCTGTGTACTGCTTCGTGGAAGTACACATTCCATAAACAAATTCATACTACCAGTTAGCTATTACATGGCACTTTTTTGTAAATCTTATGTAAAATGTACATACTAATAGATTATTGAATTATGTTATACATGAATTCATTTTGTTTAAATTTGATGTAAGTATGCTAATAAATATTCATGGTCGGTATTGATTTAAAGATTGTTGAATGAATTGTTTAAAATGATGCTTGTGTCAGGTAATGACAACAATGATAATAACAATAATGATAATAATAATGATTATAATAATAATGATAATGATAATAAAAATAGTAAACATAATTACAATGATAATGGTAATAATAACAATAACAACAATGATTAAATAATAATAATGATGATGATAATGATAAACATAATAATAACAATGATAAATATAATGACAGATATGATGATAATGACAAAAGTAGCAATAATGATAACGAGAAGGATAAAATGACAATTGTAAGAAATATTACAATGGTAATGATGATTATAGCAATAACAAGTATGACAATATTATGATTATTGATAATGATTATAATGATGGTAATAATGATTTTGATAATAATAATTTTAACAATAATAAAATAATAATAATTACAATAATAGTGATGAAATGATACAACAATAATAATGATAACAATAGTAATAATAGTAATAGTAATGGGAATAGTAATAATATTAATGATGATAATAATAATAATAATAAATACATCTGCCAAGGCAATAAGGTCACTTATACAATTAAAAATATTCACATTTAAGGAATTACATTAGAATCCCCTTTCTCGAACACACAGGAGACGTAAACACAACCTCCTTGGGGGAAGACAAGGCGATAGTAGTAATGGTGCAATCCCTTAAAAAATTCCTGGATCGAAATCACCGCCAAAATCTAATGGAATCTAAGGTAGGCTAAGATACATCTCTGGTAAAGTTTTTATTAAAATTATAGTTTTGTGGGTTATCCTGTGCACCAAAAGAAACGAACTAACAGCGCGACCGAACACAACTTCCTTGGCGGAGGTGACAATGATAATAATAATAGTAATAATAATGAAAATAATAATAACAGTAATAATCATAATGATAATAACAATGGTAAAAAAGAATTATTATAGATAATGATAATAAGATGATAATAATAATTATTTGATAAAAATGGTGATGACGAAAATGATTATGATAATGATACTAATGATGATAATAAAAATGAGGATAATGATAACAACAATGATGACAATAGCAATAATGATAATAATGATAAAAATTAATATCACTAATAATGGTAATATTGATAATAATGACAACGATAATGATAATAATGATAGTAATGATGAGGATGCTAATAGCAATATCAACAATAACTCACTTTTAATATTAGCATTGTTATTGACTATTTCTATTACCTATGTTAGGTCAGAGAAGGCATTACCCAGTATTATTGCTGTCGATATTAGCAATAACATATAAGATTGGTGCCTGTCTGTCTGTGCGCTTTCCTTCTTTCTTCTCTCTCTCTCTCTGTCTGTCTGTCTGTCTGTCTATGCTCTCTCTCTCTCTCTGTCTGTCTGTCTATCTGTGCGCTCTCTCTCTCACTGTTTGTGTGCATGTACGTGTTTGTTTGTTTGTTTGTTTGGTTACACGTGTGATCGTGTGTATGTAGGCCTACGTATTATGTATATCATCACTCATGTCTAATATTCTTAATCATTTATGCCTTTCCCTTGACTTTTATGACAA
>NW_020872277.1:73266-79936 GCF_003789085.1 Penaeus vannamei
TTGTTGCTGGTTCTTTCTGTTTCCTCTTATTCCATTTATCTATGTCTCTGTTTCTGTTCCTCTCCTCTCTTTCTCTACCTATCTATTTATCAGCCAGTCTATCTCTCTCGCTTCCCTTTCTCTTCCAGTCTTCTTCCTACCATTTCTCTCCCTCTCTCTCTCTCTACCCCCTCCCTTCTTTGCCTCTCATTCCCTCCTCCTCATCCCCGTTCTCTCTCTTTTATCTCTTGTTTACCACTCCTCTCCTTCCCCTGTTCCTGCCTTCCTCCTCTCTGTTTCCTCTATCCCTTTCTAGCTTTCTCTCTTCTCCCTTTCTCATCCTTCCCTCATTTCCCTATCCCTCTATTCCTGCTTATCTACCCCCACTTTCTCCCTATTTATCCATCCTCTCCCCTCCATCCTTTCTTTCTACTCCTATCCTGCTCCCCCTTCTATGCCTTCCTATTCCCTTTTTCTTGTCTATCTATTCCTCTTTTCTTTCCATCCTCTCCCCTCTCTCCTCTCAGTCTTTATTTATCTCTCTCTCTCTTACCTATCCCTCCTCTCCTTCTTCCATCCAACTGTCTGTACCCCCCCTCTCTCCTCGCCTCTCCCTTTCTCTCTCTCTCTCTCCCTTATTGTCTTCCTCCCCCACCTTTTTCTCTGTCTCTCTCTCCCTTATACCCTTTCTCCCCCTCTTTTCTCTCTCTCTCTCTCTCACTTATTCCCTTTCTCATCCCCTCCTCCATCTCTCCCTTGCTCCCTTCCTCCCCCCTTCTCTCTCTCTCTCCCTTATTCCCTTTCCCCTTTTCTCTCTCTTCTCTCCCTTATTCCCTTTCTACCCCCTTTCTTTCTCTCTCTCACTTATTCCATTTCTCACCCCCCCTTCCTCTTTCTCTCTTCGTACACTCCCGACTACAAATGAAATCCACTTTATCAGAATGCCAAAAATTCGCGCAGAACAAACACGGCCGAACATTCTCACCGACGATATCAAAAGCAACAGCACGGAAAAAAAAACACGTTATAACTGCAACGCAAAACGAATAACAATAATAACAATAATAAATAGCTGACAATGGAACCCTCTGTGGATATACAACCAGATACAACCGTGTAAGTAACATCGGCTGTGTGGATACCCGTTGTATGTACTACATTACTGTACTATTTTTTTTCTCTTCGCTGTAGTATGCGCGTGTGTGTGAGGCTGGAATTTTAGTAGAGAGCACGGTTGCACACAACATTGCAATATAGGGAGTGACGAAAACAGCAAATAAAGTTTTATAACAAATGAAGTTTGGTCTTGTCATAACGTGTTCGTATACTGCATGAACAAAATAGCATAGATATTAATGGTATTTCTTTCTAAACCTACTTGCAGAGACATGGAATTTGTACGCTTACTTCTACAAGCAGAAACATACATTTTTTCTACAGTTACTAACATATTTTTTCCAGACTTTATTGAAGTAGAAACGATATTTCTACGGATCTCTTTACTAGTAGGGACATAATTTCTTTCTAAACTCACCTTTACTAACAAAAAAGCACATATTTATTTCTACAACAAATTCTAGTTAAGAAAGCATAATTTCTAACAAGGTTATTACTTACAAGAATCTCCTTTGGTTCTCTCGGATCCTCTCATCTCAATAGTGTAAACATAAGCACCATATTTCCCATTTTTTACATACAATTACATTTACATTTTATGTAGACATACATTATAATAGTCAGAAATAAATAAAAGGAAGCGAAGCTGAGGGTTTGAGAGTAGGCCTCAAACCCTGTGATGTCGCTGTCTTGATAATTAGAGCAATCGCAGCCAAGACTGGATTGCGGAGAGCAAGACAGGTTGCTCTTTGACACTTCCGTGCTGATGGAACTTGAAAGGGGGCTGAGCTTCGTTTTTTATTTATTGGTTATTATTATTGTTATTATTATTATTATTATTATTATTTTTATGACATTATCCACAATCAACTTCACAAGAAAATATTACAAATGACGATCATAATATCACGACCGCAGGGGTGTTTACCACAGGATTCAGATTCAGCAACGCCACGTCCGGCCGCGATTGCACTTCGAATCTGGGAACCATTTTCAGCGAAAGCGAATAAATGCCCCAAATCCCCACACATTTCAACGTGTACACAAACATTTATTCTCTTGCGAAAAGAAAGGACATGCAAAATATTGAAAGAATAACAACGAAAATATAAAAAAACAACAATAGAAATAGAGAGAAAACAGATAAGAAGGCAGGGAGATGAAAAATAAAGAACAACAAACCCGCGGCGAATTTCTTGCTCCCGAAGAGTATGAATGAAGATTCAGCAACACCACATCAGCCTCATTTTTACTCCGAATCTGGGAACCTTTTTCAACGAAGGTGAACAAATGACCCAAAGCCCCACACATATCAATAAATACATAAAAAAATTGTTCCTTTGCGAAAATAAGACTTGCAATATATTGAAAGAATTACACAATAAACACGTAAATCCAGCACCAAATTTGACCCCTTTAGAATCATTTTCGAACGCAACTGATTACTTTTATACCTGCATTTGCTAGTAGAAACATGACTATTTACTTCTATCGTTAAGTCAACTAGCAGGATCGCTGTTATCTACTGCTTCACCTGCTTTTGCTAGCTGATACAGTTATCTACTCTACATTTAGTTTTGTCAGCAGAAACACACTCATCTACTTCTATAACTGCTTCTATTAGCAGAAATGCCAAATTTTGCACCAGATGAAAAACAAAAGTTTAATGAATGAGAATCCCACACTACTATTGAGATATTGAAATTGAGATTTTAATGTAGAAGAGAAGAAAGAAAGAAGAAAAAAAATAACGATAAGAGAATAATGGATGAGATAGGATTTTATATTTTCTTCTGTAAATTTTAGTCCACAACCTTACCACAGGAGCGTTGATAGGACCGTAATCCAATCTTCAACCAATTAAATAAAAGTTGGATTTTGTCAACGAAGCGGTTATTAGTACAATTGCATTTGTTATTTCATCGAAAAATGCGAAGCTGAGCTATTATATGATTACCAACGCATGAATCAACACCATATTTTGATTAATCTTACCCTGGATGGCGGATTTTGAGGCTGGCCATTGCGCTCTTATCTCGCTACTGTATGGAATGTGCCTTCGTGATGCTGTGTTTGTTTTGTATTTGTTGGGTGCGTCTTTGTTTTATATATTTTTAATTTATTAAATGATATGTATGGTTGTTTAGAAGAAATATACCAGTTTGAAGATCAAACGATTGATAAGTGTATGGAATGTGCCTTCGTGATGCTGTGTTTGTTTTGTATTTGTTGTGTGTATTTGAACTCGTTGTTATTTATATTTTTAATTCGATAAACCGTATGTCTGGTTTAGAAGAAGAAATATACCAGTTTGAAGATCAAACGATTGATAATTGTATAGAATGTGCCTCGTGATGCTGTGTTTGTTTTGTATTTGTTGGGTGTATTTGAACTCTTGGTTTTTATATTTTTAATTCATTAAATGATATGTATGGTTGTTAAGAAGAAGAAATATACCAATTTGAAGATCAAACGATTGGTAATTGTACGGAATGTGCCTCGTGCTGCTGTGTTTGTTTTGTATTTGTTGGGTGCGTCTTTGTTTTATATATTTTTAATTCATTAAATGATATGTATGGTTGTTCAGAAGAAATATACCAGTTTGAAGATCAAACGATTGATAAGTGTATGGAATGTGCCTTCGTGATGCTGTGTTTGTTTTGTATTTGTTGGGTGTATTTGAACTCGTTGTTATTTATATTTTTTCTAATTCATTAAATCGGATGTCTGGTTTAAAAGAAGAAATATACCAGTTTGAAGATCAAACGATTGATAATTGTATAGAATGTGCCTCGTGATGCTGTGTTTGTTTTGTATTCGTTGGGTGTATGTGAACTCTCTGGTATTTATAGTTTATTTACTCGTTTAATCATATGAATGACTGTTTAGAAGAAGAAATATACCATTGACAATCTTGTAATGTCAATAATGTTGACCTGACGTCACAGAAGCAGAGATACGCATAGATCAACAGCGACTCTATACTTTCCGTTGTATTGTTTCTAATTAATTGTTTGTTTTGATGGCTCTGTGGATTCTAGTTTTACACAATTTATCAGATACATACTAACGTTCACATAGATTTATGGATGTCATTCTACCATCTGAACGAGTTGATGAATTCGTGATCATTGCCATTCCACGTTATTCGAAACCTCAAGCCGTATTGAGCTTCATAATACTAAATCTATAAGTTTGCAAAAAGAGGATATCACCAGGAACTGCAAAATGCCATAATGAAATCATATTGTATGTCAAATCTGTAGCTATCACTCATTATGCAACTGTTTTAATCCGATGAATAATGAAAAAGTTTGACTAAACGAGTGTTTCGGACAGGCAACGTAAACAAAGTCTGTGATTGGTTGATGGCCATCGATGCTTTGTTATGGTTTTGTTGATGTTTGTGGACAAGTACGAATTTCAACCACCAGATGGCTCTCGTTGCCAGGGGCGATGACCGCAACAGGGTCCAAATATTTTGATTAAAGGATGGGGAAGGCTAGATCAGTAGCAACTCGAGGTATCATGGCATCTTGATTCTATTATTGAAAAAAAAAAGCACGTGGGGTTCATTTTGATGACGTCACAAAAGTTACGGATGCTTTGTGAATATGGTCGATCATTTTGTTCTCTTCTATTTTCAAAAAGGGTGGAGAATAATGATCTTAATTATCATATTTTCATTGAACAATCATCAAAACAGACACCACAACACCTCGAGTTGCTACTGATCTAGCCTTTCCGTTTAAAATATCTTTGGCGAGGAGAGACACGTGTCCAATTCACGGTGAAAATAAACATGTCAACCCGTCCCCTCTCTCGACAGAACAAAAACATGAAACTCTACCAAAGAGACGGAAAATAAAGAATAAACAGATACATAATAAACGAAAATAGAAATAGAGAGCAGGTAAGAAGTCAGAGAGGAAGAAGAAGAACAACAAAGCCGCTGCGAATTCTTGGCTCCCGCGAGACCGTCCGATTTCTCTTCATGTTCAGCAGCTCCAGAAGGCCCGTTCATATCACGCTTTTTATCCTTTTCCTTCCTTCTTTTCTCATCTTTTATCTCTCTCCTTATCTACTACCTTCTTCTCTTCTTTTATCTTCTCCTTATCTACTGCCTTCTCCTCTTCTCTTATCTCTCTCCTTATCTACTGCCTTCTTCTCTTCTTTTATTCCATCTCTCTCATTATCTACTATCTTCTTCTATTAACCTATCTATCTCCTTATCCACTACCTTCTTCTCTTCTCTTATCCCTCTCCTTATCTACCACCTTTATCAGTCCATACAACGCGTCCTAATGGTCAAAGTTCGTCTACCTGACTTGATATTATCGAACGCGGGATTAAATTGCTACTAAGTTCCCGCTCGTTCGTATTATGCTTCTTATCTTCTTCCTCCCATCTTTTCTTATCTATCTCTTCCATCTCCCTACGTTTTTTTTTTATCACTCCATATAACGCCGCATAATGGTCAAAGTTGATGTTCCTGAGGTGACTTGATGGTACCGAACACAGGATTAAGTTGTTCACCAAGTTCCTGCTCGTTGGAAATTGAACTTTGAACATCCTACAGGCGTAGCATCCTCGGACAAATCTTGCAGACTCATGCTGTGGGAAGGAGGAGGAGGATGGGGAAGAGGGTGAGGAGGAAGGGGAGGAGGAGGAGGAGGAGTAGAGGAGGAGGAGGAGGAGGAGGAAGAGAGAAGAGAAGAAGAGAAGAAGAAGAAGAAGAAGAAGAGAAGAAGAAGAAGAAGAAGAAGAAGAAGAAGAAGAAGAAGAAAAGAAGAAGAGAAGAAAGAAGGAGGAGAAGGAGTAGGAGTAGGAGGAGGAGGAGGAGGAGGAGGAGGAGCGGCAGCAACAGCAGCAGCAGCAGAAGAAGAGTATGAATAAGTTGAAGATGAAGATGAAGAAGAGGGAGAAGAAGAAGATGAAAAATAATAATAATAAGAAGAAGGAGAAGGAGGAGGAGGAGACGGATAAGGGGTCGAGATGAAGGGCGGGGTAAAGTTCAAAAAAGTGAAAAAAACGAAAGAAATGAGGAGAATGAGGGGGGAGAGGAGGGAACACGAAGGTGAAAAACGAAAGAAATAAGAATGACGGAATAGGGGGAGACGCTAGGAGTAAAATGTGAGCTGGGTGGATGCGAAGGAGGAAGAGAGAAGGATGAGAAAAATGGAGGGATATGGTGCTTAGAGTAAAAAAAAAAAAAAAAAAAAAGATTATGAACGTACTAGTGTGAAGATGTATGTATTTCTCTTATTTTGTGTGTGTATATATATATGCGTACATCTGAGAGTGTGTGGGTCTGTGTGTCCTCGTAATTCTGTGCAGGTATATGTGTACGTATGTGTGTCAAGAAGAGGCTGAGGGGAGGGGTAAGGGAGGGGGTAAGAGGGAGATTTAAAGCCAGGTCAGAGGTGTCCATGGATCTTCTCCCACTTCCTGAACCCCCCCTCCTCCTCCACTTTCTCTCTTTCCCTTTTCTTTTTCTCCTTTTCATCTATTTCTCTTCTCCCGTTCCTGCTTTTCATTTGCAAAATGTTTTCGCCCAGTAATACTATTTCTATTT
>NW_020872277.1:91420-93920 GCF_003789085.1 Penaeus vannamei
CTCTCTCTCTCTCTCTCTCGGCTTTTTCATCGGTCACCATTTTCTTTCAGGTTTTTCTTCTCCTTTATTGCTCGTATTTTCTCGTCTTTCGTCCTCCTCCTCTTTCGTGTCTCAGTTTTTTTCTTAGTTTTCACTCTCGTCCAATATATATAAATACATTTCCATTTTTGTTGTCATTTCTCTCTTTCTCTTTTCGTTTTTCTTTTCTTCTTTTATTACATATTTTCTATCTTTCTTCGTGTCTCTCTTTTGTTTTCTCTTTTCTCTTTGTTCCTATGTTCGTAAATTTTCTGTTCCATCTTCCTCACATCTCAGTTTATCTTCATTTTCCCTGCGCACCACTTTCGTTGTTATCTGCTTTTCCCCTATCATGCACTTCATTACTTTTTTGTTATCTCATCTCTCCATTTATTAATTTTCTTTCTGTCTCTCTTCGAACAACCCTCTATCTCCCTCATCTATTCCTGTTTTCCGTTTCTTTCACTCCCATACATCACTTCTCTCTCTGTCTGTCTGTCTGTGTCTCACTGTATTTTGTCTGTCTGTCGTGTCTGTCTGTCTGGGTACTTGATACCTTCTCTCTCTCTCTCTATCTGTCTATCTCTATTTATCTGTCTATCTGTTCATCTCCTTCATTCTAGAGTTTCTTTCTCTGTTTTGATATCTTCTCTCTGTCTTTAACTCTCTCTCCTCTCTCTCTTTTTTTCTCTCTCTCCCTCTCCCCTCTCTCTCTCTGTCTCTTCTCTGTCTATCTATTTATCTCCCCCCCCCCTCTCTCTCTCTCTCTTCTCTCTCTCTCTCTCTCTCCCCCCTCCCTCCTCTCTCTCTCTCTCTCTCTCTCTCTCTATCTCCCTCTCTCTCTCTCTCTATCTCCCTCTCACTTCTCTCTCACCCCTTTCTATCCCTGCCATCTCTACTAATTCCATAATCATCAAATCAAACCGTAATGAAATATGAGTCCATCCATTTACGTGTCATCAAAATTTTAAATTAGATTTCACTGAACATAGAGAAATCCAGTAGATAACTTGCAAAGGGATATTAACTCGTTGGCAACTCTGGCGACCGTGTGTACCTATCTGCACGTTCGTCTGGTTGTCTAAAGTATACTTATGGAAGCGCAGTATACGTGGCTGATTATGAAAGTGCAAACGTGGCTGTGTGTTATTATGAAAGTGCAAAGTGTGGGGCTGTCTGAAGTATGTAATATGTGTGGCTGTGTAAAGTTGATTATGAAAGTGCAATGTGTGCGGCTGTGTACATTATTAGCATTATCATTATTATTATAATCATTAAGATAATCATTACAATATCATCACTTATATTTTAGTTATCATCATTATCATTAACATTGTTATTATCATTACTATCATTATTAGCTCCGCGAAGGAGGTACTGTAACTCAAAAAGTTATGAACAGATCCTTATGAAGTTTTTTATCAGAAGTGTGTCGCAGCCCAGGAACTTTATAAATTATTGCATCAGTTACCCCTCTTACGTTGGCAATAGGGATAACTATTATTATTATCATTAGCATTGCGAGTAGGGACAATCTTTTGGCGCTTGAAGTGTAATCATCCTATTGCTTTGGCGGAGATATGCGCTCCGTAGTCATTATCATTATTATCATCATCATAATCGTTATCATTATTATCATTATCATTATTATACTAATTATGACAATCCTCATTATTGTTGACATCATCATTGTTATTATTACTACTATTGTTATCATCTTTTTTATAATGATTATTATTTTTACTATCAATTTTGCTATTATTATCATATTATCATCATTATAAGTGTCATCATCGTAGTTTTTATTACTATCATCAATATCATATGATCATCATGTGTATCATAGATATTATCATTACTATCATTATCATAATTATGATCGCTAAAACCAATATTATTATCATTATCGTCATCATCATCCTCATTATCAATATCATCCTTGTTATCCCCCCTCTCTTTTCCATTTATTTAATTTTTGCCCTTTCCTTTCATTCTATAACCCAAATATATTTTCCCATTCTCCATCTCCCCTCCTCCTCTTTTCTTCTTTATCCTCCTCTCCTGCCTCTTTTTCATTCCACCTACGCCCCCCCCCCATTCTTCCCACGACCTTCGTCTCCTCGCATCTTCCTCTCCTGCTCATTCTTCTCGTGACCTTCCTTCCTCTCCTCTCCTCTTCCCTCTCCCCCTCTTTTTCCCTACCCCTTCTCCTCCTCCCCTCTCTTCTTTTTCCTCATCCCTTCGCCTCCTCTCCTTCTAATTCTAAGCCCGTGATTTAGAAGGATCGAGGAGATATTTCACGATCGTCCTTTCGGCCGCCAAAGGGTCGGGCAGAAGACCAGTGATTTTACGAGTAATAAAGACTTTCTGTGAGGCACGTTGACAGGCAGAGCCCTCTGTCGGCAAGCGGGGAAAGATCCTGCGGTAGTTTGTGTTCGGAGAAAGGGAAGTTACGGCAGGGAGGGAAGGGCACGGAGGGAGT
>NW_020872277.1:101122-106122 GCF_003789085.1 Penaeus vannamei
CCCCCCCAAAGGACACCATACTCACAATATTCGCCCTGAAGATTTCCATACCATTCACCACACACCATACCCAAAAATTCCCCCAAAGGACACCATACTCACAATATTCAATCTTCATACCACACCATTCATACCCCCCCAAAGAACACCATACTCACGAATTTCCGCCCTGAAAGATTTCTACCATTCACTCAACACACCATACCCAAATTCCCCCAAAGGGACACCATACTCACAATATTCGCCCTGAAGATCTTCATACCACTCACCACACACCATACCCCCCAAAGGACACATACTCACAATATTCGCCCTGAAGATTTCCATAACCACTCACCACACACCATACCCAAAAATTCCCCCAAAGGACACCATACTCACAATATTCAATCTTCATACCAAAAAGCCATACCCCCCAAAGGAACACCATACTCACAATATTCGCCCTGGAGATGTTCGCATACCATTCACACCACACCCAGTACCCAAATCCTCCAAAGGACACCATACTCACAATATTCAATCTTCATACCACGACACCCCATACCCCCCAAATGGACACCATACTCACAATATTCGCCCTGGAGATGCTGTTCAATACCCACACACCACACCACCATACCCCCAACCCCCTAAACCCCCCCAAAGAACACCATACTTCACAATATTCGCCGTGCAGACTTTCTGCATCACCATTCACCACTACACCCATACTCAAATTCCCCAAAGGACACCATAACTTCACAATATGGCCCCCCTAAGGATTTCCATACCATTCACCAACACCATACCCCTCCCAAAGGAACACACATACTCACAACTACTCTCGCCCTGAAAGATCTCATACCACTCCCACACACTATACCCAAAATTTCCCAAAAGAAGAACCATGACTCACATATTCGCCTGGAGATTTCTCATACCATTCGACCGACACATCATATCCCCCAGCCCCCCCCAAAAGGACACCATACTCGACAATATTCAATCTTCATACCACACACCATACCCCCCCAAAGGGACACCTATATCACAATATTCGGCCCTGGAGATTTCCATACACACACGCACACAGCCAATACCCCCCAACCCCCCAAAGAACACTCACTACTCACAATATTCCCTGAATCGATTTCATACCATTCACCACCAACACCATACCAAAATTCCCCAAAAGACACCATACTTCACAATATTCGTGCCCTAAAGATTTCCATACCATTCACCACACACCATATCCCCCAACCGCTTAAAGGGACACCATACTCACAATATGCGCCCTGAAGATCTTCATACCACACACCATACCCAAAATTTCCCCAAAGAGACACCATACTACAATATTCGCCCTGGAGATTCCTATACCATTCACACCATCATATCTCCCCCACCCCCCCACAGGACCCGATCTCATACAATTATTCAATCTTCATACACACACCATTACCCCCCCCCTAAGGCACCATACTTTCAACAATACTTTCGCCCCTGAATATTGGCCATACCACTCACCCCCAGGACACCATACTCGACAATATTCGCCCTGAAGATCTTTCTATAACTCATCCAGCCACACCACCATACTCCAAAATTCCCCAAATAGAAACACCATACTCACACATTATTCAGCCTGGATGCTCATCATTCACCACACCATCTCCCCCCAACCCCTCCCAAAGGACACCATACTCACAATATTCAATCGTGTCATACCACACACATAGCCCAACCCTAAAGGACACCATATCACAATATCTCCGCCCTTGGAGATTTCCATTAGCGCATTCACCCAACGACACATACCCCCCCCAAGGGAACCATACTCACAATATGTCAATCTTCATTACCACACACCCATACCCAAACCCCAACCCCCAAAGGACACCTATACTCCACAATATTCGCCCTGAAGATCTTCCCGTAGCGAGCGAGGTACAATGTTCCTCGAGGTCAATTCCTTGCGTTCAGACAATTTCTCGAAGTCTTGTAAAGCCCGGCCGTAGTTCACGTTACACCACGTCGCCCTACGAACGGATAAAGAAGGCCATTTCTATAAGGATAAAAAGGCCATGCTATAAGCGGATAAAGAGGCACATTCTATAAGGATAAAAGGCCATTTCTAGGAAATGGGATAAAAAGCCACTCTACAAACGGCATAAAGAAGGGCCATTCTACAACGGATCTAAAAATAGCCATTTATTATCGGATAAAAAAGGCCATTCTATAAGGATAAAAAGGCCATTCTATTAAGGGATAAAAGGCCATCTATTAAGGATAAAAGGCCATTCTACAAGATAAAAAAGGCCATTCTATAAGGATAAAAGCCATTCTACAACGGATAAAAGGCATTCTTACAATACGGATAAAAAAAGGCCCATTCTTTATTAACGGATAAAAGGCCATTTCTACCAACCGTTATAAAAAGGGCCACTCTAGCAAACGGATAAAAGGCCACTCCCTACAACGGATAAAGGCATTCTGATAAGCGGCATAAAAAGGCCATTCCTATAAGGGTGATTTAAAAGGCCATCTCACTTTCATAAGGGATAAAAAGCCATTCTATAGGATAAAAAGGCCCATGCTCGTATAACGGATAAAGCCACTCTACAACGGATAAAAAGACCGCCAGTCTATAACGGATAAAAAGGCCATTCTACAACGGATAAAAAGGCGATTCTTAAACGCGATAAAAAGGGCCATTCTATAACGGATAAAAAAGGCCACTCTTACAAAACGGATAAAAAGGACGCCATTCTTATAACGGATAAAAATGGGCCATTCTACCATCGGATTAAAATAAGGCCATTCTTACAAACGGATAAAAGGCCATTCGTACAACGGATAAAAAGGCATTCTATAACGGATAAAAAACGCCATTCTACAACGGATAAAAAATAGGCACTCTACAATAGGATAAAAAGCCAACTGCTCACAAACGGATAAAAAGGGCATTCTATAAGGGATAAAACCAGCCAACTCTACAGACGGGATAAAACAGGCCAGACCATCTTACAACGGATAAAAATGCGCCACTCTACATACGGTAAATAGGCCAACTCTACAACGGATAAAAAGGCACTCTTAATAAGGGATAAAGGCCCTTCTACAATCGGATAAAACAGGCCATCATCTACAACGGCTAAAAGAAGGCCAATTCTATAAGGGATAAAAAGACGCCATTCTATAACGGTGGATTAAAAGGCCATTCTACAACGGATAAAAAGCCATTTCTACAACGGATAAAAGGCCATTCTACCAACCGGCAGTAAGAAAGGCTCATTCTACCACAGGATAAAAACAAGCCATTCTACAAGCGGTTAGAAAGGCCAATTCTAATAACGGTAAAAAAGGCATTCTATAAGGATAACAAAGAGCATTCTTAAGGGAATAAAAAGGCCCTTCTATAAGGGATAAAAAGGCCATTCTATACAGGAATAAAAACGGCCATTCTATAAGGGATAAAATGGCCACATTCTTATAAGGCATAAAAAGGCCACTTCTACAACACGCGTAAAAAGGCCATTCACAACGATTAAACAAGGCCGATTCTACAACATAAAAAGCCATTCTACAAACGGGATATAAAGGCCATTCTATAAGGTGATAAAAGGCCATATTATAAGGGATAAAAAGGCCTCTCTATATAGGGGAATGAAAATAGGCTCATTCTACACGGATAAAAAAGACGTCCATTCTATAAACGGATGAAAAGGCATTCTTACAACGGATAAAAAGGACTTCTCTACAACGGATAAAAAGGCAACTCTACAAACGGATATATAAACAGACCACTCTACAACGGAACTAAAAAGGCCATTCTTAACGGATAAAAAGGCCACTTGCTACAACGATAGAGAAAAAGTGCGCAACTTCACCTCACACGGATAAAAAGCGCCACTCTATAAGGGATAAAAAGGCCATGTCTACAACGGATAAATCTCTCTCAACGGCACATCAAAGGCCATTATCCATAAGGATACAAAAGACGCACATCCTCCGTAACAACGGCATAAAAAGGCCATTCTACAACGGATAAAAGACGGCCATTCCCTACGAACTGGATCAAAACAAGCGCCATTCTATAACGAATTAAAAAGACGCCATTATCACAACGGATAAAGGCCACGCTTAAACGGTTATAAAAGCCATCTACTCAAGGGATAGAAACCTGGAACCACTCTACCGATAACGCGATTAAACTTCCTATACATACATCACATCCATTATTACTAAGACTCTCAGTCAGCCTCCATGATATCAGGTATCATAAAAAAGGCCACATTTCCGATACAACGGATAATAAAGGAATTCTAGGCCGATTAAAGGCGCATTTCTTATAAACCACGGATATAACTACTCCAGATCTTCGAAGCACTCTACAACGGATACAAAGGCACATCTAACAATGAGCATAAAAATGCCAACTAACTACAACACGGATTAAAAGGCCCACTCTACACGGATCAAAAAAGGCCATTCTACAACGGTTAAAAAAGGGCCATTCTATAAGGGGATAAAAAAGGCCATTTACTATTAGGCGATAAAAAAGCGGCCATGCTATTAGGGATAAAAAGGCCATTCTTAATAATAGGGTAAAAAGTGCATTCCTACCAAAGGATAAAAAGGCCATTCTACAACGGATTTAAAAAGGCCACTCTTTACATACGGATAAAATGGCCACTCTACAAGGGGGATAAATAAGGCCACTCTACAACGGATAAAAAGGCCACCGCTAACAACGGATAAAAGACGCCTATTTACAAACGGGCTTTAAAAAGGCATTCTATAAGGGATCAAAAAGGCCATTCTTATAAGGATTAAAATAGGCCCATTCTATAAGGATAGAAAAGGGCCATTCTATAAGGGATAAAAAAGCTCATTCTATAAGGGATAACAATGGGCCATTCTACAACGTATAAGAAAGGCCATTCTATAAGGGATTAAAAAGGCCATTCATAATGGATCGAAACCAAGGCCATTCTAGTAAGGGATAAAAAAAG
>NW_020872277.1:116122-121122 GCF_003789085.1 Penaeus vannamei
CCTCCTCCTACCCTCCCTCCTCCTGACTCACTCACAGCCTCACAATCTCCCCAAGCATGTCTTTATCCTCGCTCAATTAGTAGTTACGACTCACAAAACGTGTCGTAAACTTGATATGATCATCCTTGGCCCGACGGTCATCCCTGCACGCAACTCCCACTCCTCTGGCGCCGCTAAGTGACTAATGACCTGTCTAAGTTTTTTGATTTATAAGTGGAAAGGATAATGGAAAAAACAAAACAAGAAGGAAGAAGGCAAAATATGGGTTTTGTTTTGATTGGTATCGACTACAAGGGTTAGATGTACATAAGCACACACATACGTACACACAGACACAAGCGCGCGTAGACAGACACATACACACACATATACACAGAAGGCCAAACCCTCTTCTCGGAACACACATATACGATATTCATCTATCTATCACTGTCTGTATCAAACCTATTGTTCGTATTTATCTCTTTCTCTCTATCTATCTCCATTCTCTCTCTCTCTCTCTCTCTGTCTATCTATCTATCTATCTCTCTTCTCTGTCTATCCCTCCATCTTACCCCCTCTTCTCTATCTCTTTCTTTTTCTATCTATTTATTTATCTATCTGTCTATCTCTCCTCCTCTGTCTATCTATCTATTCATCTTACCCCCTATATCTATCTCTCTCTTTCCTATCTATCTATCTATCGATCTATCTTCCCATCCACCCTCTTTTCTCTCTCTCTCTCTCTCTCTCTCTCTTTCTCTCTCTCTCTCTCTCTCTCTCTCTCTCTCTCTCTCTCTCTCTCTCTACTCTCTACTCTCCACCAACCTTCCTTCTTAACAACCTGCCCATTTATCTCCAAAAATATCTACGTATACATAAACCACATGTACATGTAAGCTTCATACGTTCCCTATGCATTAAAGACACGGAAAGAGCAGAGGCGTTCAGTATCACCGCAGAACAAATGAGATGTCACGCAATCACGAAAGAAATGGGCGTCAGAGATAAACCTACATCCATTACCTCATTCCCACGGGGTTAGCGCCATTAGGTGGAATGAGTGACTGGGTGTGTAAGGAACGAGACAGACCTACTTAAGAGAACGAGAGAACCGGAAGAGAAACTATAAGGACGAAGGGAAGATTACCGCGTGTCGAGTTTTTTTTTCTCCCTCGGTGCAAAAAATCTACGGAATTAAAACCCACATTTCACTTACTCGACCTAAAAAAATCCCTGAGTTTCAAGAGACAAATCGCACCCCTGCTCGCTAGTCGTTATATTAATAGAGAGAAAAGGATGATAATTATGGGATCCAAACCTCCCATGAGGACACGGAAACATAAAAAAACACTTAGTCGGAAAGTAATGGAAAGTAATATCATTACTTCTGACTGAATAATCTGCATATGCCTACCGACGCAAATAACACAGCACAGAGCATTATACTAATGATTGTATATGTTTCTTTGTTATTATAGATGAGGCTGAATTACCACATACTCTGAATTATCATTTCATTTGTTATAGAAATAAGATTCTGTTGATGGTAGCAGGGAAGATTTGAGATAACTAGATAAGGCGGAGTAAATATCTACGGCAAAATCGTTGATGAAATGATGATGATGATGATGATTTTTAAAGTGATTCAGTTTATTATCTGATAAAATAATGACAATGATAAATGGATAATGATAATGATATGATGATATGATAATAATAATTAATGATAATTGATAATAATGAGAATAATGATAATAATGATAATGATAATAATGTAATAATAATGATAAAACGATAATATAATTGATAATGATAATAATTAAGGAAGAGAAAGAAAGATATAGATATAGGATAGATAGAGATAGCATATATTAGATATATATAGATATATATAGATATATAGATAGATAGGGGGAGATGAGAGAGAGAAGAGAGAAAAAATGTATAGATGGCTAGATAGACAAAAGATATAAATAGATCGATAGATAGATTAGATAGAGATAAAAGATAGATAAATAGAATAAATAAAGACAAACAAATAAACAGATAGACAGACAGAGAGAAATAGAGAAAGAGAAAGGACCACCACCAACACATACTTGAAGGAAAAGGGATTTGTCGATAAGGGCCATTGTTGAGTGCGAAGACCGACTTGGCCTCCTTTAGGACGTCCAGGAGGCCATGCGAGGTCCGAGGTCCACCGCCGTCCCTGGCCACTTTCCTCTCTGGCCGCGTTCAGGACCACTAACACCGCCCGGGGAGGCATGGACACGCCCCGGGGGGAAATCGCGGGAACCTGAAGGGGAGAGAGAAGGTTAGTTGGGTGTTCGACAGCGGGTGGTAAGGTGGGGTGGGGGGTCGGGGGTGGGGTGGGGGTGGGGGGTGGGGGGTGAGGGGGGGAGCTGGGTGTAGGGTGGATGTGTAGGGCGGAGTAGGGGTAAGGTATGGGGAAGGAGGAGGTAGGGTAGGGGGTGGAGGGGAGGGTGGTAGGTGTGGGGTAAGGGGTGAAGGTGGGGGTAGGGGGTGGGAGTAGGGGAGGGTATGGGGGGTAAGGAGAGAAGGTGGGGGTAGGGGATGAGTGTAGGTCGGGGGTAGGGAAAAAGGGTGAAGAGGTGTGTGGTGGCGAGTTTGGGGGAGAGGTGGGGTTAGGAGAGAGTGTGGGCTAGGGGAAGGTATAGGTGTGGGGTAGGAGGAGAGGATGGGTTGGGGGTGCAGTGGTCGACAGAGGGAAGATCCATTATTAGAAAAATTGGAGGAAAACGGAAAAGTGATGAGCATTCGTGAACCTTCTTGATGATATCACTTCTATATCCGTTTCCATTTAATGAAGATCCATTTATAGTTCGATTTCATCATAGGGTGCACACACACGTTCAAACATAGACACAAACACACACACACACACACATGTCACATAGACACACACACACACACACACACACACACACACACACACCACACACACACACACACACACACACACACACACAACACACACACACACACACACACACACTCACGTTAGCAGTGATACACACGTACACAAACAGACTACCTCTCTCTCTCTCACTCTCTCTCACACACACATTCTCTCTGTTTCTCTTCTCTATTTCTTTATCTTATCTCTCTCTCTCTCTCTCTCTCTCTCTCTCTCTCTCTCTCTTCTCCTCTCTCTCTCTCTCTCTCTCTCTCTCTCTCTCCTCTCCTCTCCTCCCTCTCTCTCCTCTCTCTCTCTCTCTCTCTCTCTCTCTCTCTCTCTCTCTCTCTCTCTCTCTCTCTCTCTCTCTCCTCTCTCTCTCTTCTCTCTCTCCCTCTTCTCTCCACACAATCCACAACACACACCACACCACACACGCATCGGCCACACCGGTAATTCGGCAAGTGATAAAGGAGGAAACTTTTATTAACTTTAACAGGGAAAAAAATCCATTTCGTACATTTGATATATTGTCTGACTTTTTTACGAGACAATTAGAGGGCGTTACAGCATTTGGAGTTGTTTTTTTGTTATTTATAAATAGAATGAATGAAAACAAATGAAATTGATGATGTGAGTCATTGTTGCAGCTTCGATAGCATTTGGAAATTGTTTACTTAACATCGATCTAAAAGATTAAAATATATTAGATATTTACTACACTGAAAGGCATTTTTTAAAGTAGAGTCACAACAGATAATAAAGCAAATAAAACTTAATGGTAATTAAAGTTTGACTTAAAGGGCGTCCATTAAATCTCAAGGAATGAGAGGGTATCTATTGAACCTCACGAGATGGTAAAGGGATTTCCATTAAGTAAAAAAAAAAAAAAAAAAAAGAGGCTGTCCATTTAATTTAAAAAAAAAAGAATAAAGGAATAAATGTGTTCCCATATAAAATAATAAATGTGTTCCCATTAGATTTGAAATAATTGCGTGTCCATTTAATTAAAAAAAGAATGGAATAAACGTGTGTCCATTAGATTAAAAACAAATGTGTGATTAATACATTTCCAAAGAATGTAAGAATGTCTATCAATTCTTAAAGAGATAGCTCTGTGTACTTTAAACCTTACATCGAAAATGATATAAAACTGTATTATTTTACGTTGCGATAGAGAGGAATACGACCCTATTAGATAAAATAAAAAAGTTATTAAGTTGTAAAGTTATTAGTTATTAGTTATGAAGTTATTAGTTAGTTGATAAACGTATTCGTTATGAAGCTATTAATTTTATTGGTGTGATGTTTATGTTATGAAATTATTGGTTTATTGTGAGGTTATTAGTTATAAGTTATGGTTATTTTAGTTATTTTAGTCATTAGTTGTTATTAGTTATGAAGTTATGAATGACTTTTTTGCCGGATTTTTGC
The DNA here is from genome assembly GCF_003789085.1 of Penaeus vannamei. Classification (NCBI taxonomy): domain Eukaryota; kingdom Metazoa; phylum Arthropoda; class Malacostraca; order Decapoda; family Penaeidae; genus Penaeus; species Penaeus vannamei. Next base: position 120,456 of record NW_020872277.1, read on the forward strand.
CTGAATTTTATGAGCGAATGGAAGATGTTACATAAAGCGAATAAACGACGAAAATAAAAAGAGAGACTGAGGATAGCCAGAAAGAAAAGAAGGAAGAGGAAGAAGGGGAAGGAGAAGACGAAAGAGAAGAAAAAGTTGAAGAGGAAGAAATAGTAGTAGTAGTAGAAGAAAAGAAAGAATAGAAGGAAGAAGAAGAAGAAAAGTCGAAGAAGAAAAAGTAGAAGAGGTATAAGAAAGATAAAAAAAGAAATAGAGAAGAAGAAAAGAAAGAAACAAAAGATAAAGAAGAGAGAAAAAAAAGGGAAAATAGAAGAAAAGAAAGTAGAAAAAAAATACGTAAGACCTCCAACAACAGCAAAAAACCCACAGCGAACACCACCAAAACCAAACAAACTACACCATATACATAAAAAAAGATAAAAAAAAAAAAAAAAAAAATATAAAATAAAAAGATCACTCCACCAAGCCAAAACCACACCTTAAGGCCAGACCCCCCCCCCCACCCCCCCAAGAAAAGAACCTAAGAGCCGCCTCTAATCCACAGAAGAGAACCCTAACGTCACCCCCGGGTTCCCCAACAATAAACAATATCCATTCTTATCCCAAAGTAGTAACCGGAGACTCGAGTGTTCTCCAAGATGCTTCGTTTCTCGTGTTTGTTCTGTGG
>NW_020872277.1:123622-138622 GCF_003789085.1 Penaeus vannamei
AGGAGCTGAAAAAAGAGAGGAGAGAATGAGCGAGAAAAGAGAAGATGAGATAAGAGAATAAGGTTCGTGAAAAAAAGAGAAGGAAGAGAGAAGAGAAAAAGCGAGACGAAAATAGAAGACAGAAAAAGAGAAAATTAGAAGACCAGATAAAGCAGAAAAGAAGAAAAGGAGAGAGGAAGAGAGAAAAATGAGGAGAGGAGAAGAGAACCAAAAGAGAAGAAAGAAGAGAAACATAACAAAGATTGAAGAAGGGAGGAAACAATCGAGAGAACGACACCAAGGACACAGGCCAAGAGAGAAAGAGAGAGAGAGAGAGAGAGGAGAGATGAGGAGACGAGAGAGAGAAGAGAGAGAGAGAAGAGAGAAGAGACAGAGAGAGAGAGAGACGAGAGAGAGAGAGAGAGAGAGAAGAGATGAGAGAGAGAGAGAGAGAGAGAGAAGGGGGGGGGAGGCGAGATACACAGAGATAGATAGATAGAAGAGAGAAGAGAGCGTGGAGAAAGGATGACGAGCGGAAGGGAAGGAAATAAAGGGGAAAGAAGAGGAGAGGACCTGAAATAATATAAAAGAAGGAGAAAAAGAGAGGAGAGAATGAGGGAGAAAAGAGAAGGATGAGATAAGAGAATAAGGGGGAAAAAAGAGAAGGAAGAGAGAAGAGAATAAAGGAGAGAAAATAGAAGACAGATAAAAGAGAAAATAGAAGACAGATAAAAGAGAAAAAAGAAAAAAAGAGAGGGAAGAGAGAAAAAAGAGGAAGAGAGAAGAGAACAAAAGAGAAGAAAGAAGAGAAACATAACAAAGATTGGAAGGAGGAGGAAGACAATCGAGAGAACGACACCAAGACACAGGGCCAAGAGAGAAAGAGAGAGAGAGAGAGAGAGAGAGAGAGAGAAGAGAGAGAGAGAGAGAGAGAGAGAGGAGAGAGAGAGAGAGAGAGAGAGAGAGAGAGAGAGAGAGAGAGAGAGAGAGAGAGACAGACAGACAGACAGACAGAGACACCAAGACACAGGCTAAGGAACTCCTCACCAACACCAACTACACAAACGGCCGCTCTGTTAAGATTGTGCGAGGCCCGACTTGATAGATATTCGTATAGACAGATATCCACATACGCAGATATAAATGCATGAATCTATCCGTCTATCAGATTTATATACATCAATCTATCTCTCTGTGCGGTAGATATGCGTGTCTAGACTGATAGGTATGCGTTTTTTTCGGTGTAATTGTATGTCTATATCCGTCTATCAGATATATATACATCAATCTATCTATCTGTGCGGTAGATATGCGTGTCTAGACTGATAGATATGCGTGTCTAGACTGATAGGTATGTGTTTATTTCGGTGTATATGTATGTCCATATCCGTGTATCAGATTTATTTACATCGGTCTATCAATCTGTGCGGTAGATATGCGTGTCTCGAATGATAGATATGCGTGTCTAGACTGATAGATATGCGTTTATTTCGGTGTATATGTATGTCCATAGAGCGGATGTTCACCGGGTTCGCAATTTTAACAAACCGGCCGGAAGTTAACGCGTCAACCACGAACAAGAGGCCTTTTCGTCGAGGCCAACAGCGTGCGTCTACCTCGATCGCCAGGGCATCGAGCAAGGAATCCCGAGGAGGAGTCCCGTCACTCCCCACCCCTGGCGACGTCGGGGAGAGAGCCACAGGTGGGCGGCGAAGGTGGAGGAGCGGGCGCTGCGGAGGGGCGTTTCCGAGGAGCGGACTCTGGGCGGGACCGAGGAGGGGGGCGTGGCCTAAGAACCGCAGTTTCCTCTGGGTCCCTGGGGGCGGTGGGACGTGGGGTCCAGTCTGTTGGTGGGAGGGGGAGGAGCGAGTGCAGTGAAGGGGGTGTTTGTGTCTCAGTCTCACCGGGGTCTCGGGGGGACGCGCTCAAGCCGAGCTATCGTGGAGACTTTTGTTTTGGATTTCCACAAAAGGAGAAAAATAAAATAATAATGGGAAGTGCCCTCTGAGACTAGATATAACGATATAAAACCGTCAAATAGTAATAATTGGGGGTGTCCTTTGAGACTAGGTATAGCGAGGATATCAAAGCCTCATATGATAAGAATGGGCTGAGTTCTTATTCGTCTCAATTCTTTCAAGTCTCAGGGGAAGGAACTCAAGCCAAACGCCAGGGAAGAATTTTGTTTAGAATTCCACGAAAAAAAAGGAGAGAAAAAAAGGAAAAAATAGGGATGTCCTTTAAGATTAGATATAACGATGATTTAAATACAGAAATAAAAAAACTACACATTATCATCTTTATGAGATAATCAGTCTCATTAGTAAGTAATTGTACTCTCTTTCATTAGTGGCATTACAGAGTAGTAGAATACACATATAGGGAAAAATTGTTAGATAGATAGATGAGTAGAGAGAGAGGGAGAGAGAGAGGAAGAAAGAGAGTGATAGATAGATAGATAGATAGAGATCGATAGAGAGAGAGAGAGAGCAAATAGAAAGAAAGATAGAGAGATATATAAAGAGAGACACATAGAATAGATAGATAGAAGAAGATAAGATAGATAGATAGATAGATAGAGAGAGAGAGAGAAAGAGAAAAGAGAAGAAGAGGAAAGAGAGAGGAAGAGAGAGAGAAAAGAGAGAGAAAGAGTAGAGAAGACGACAGACGACAGACAGACAGATAGATAGAGAGGAGAGAGAGAGAGAAGAAGGAGAGAGAGAAGAGAGAGAAGGAGAGAGAGAGAGAGAGAGAGAGAGAGAGAGACAGACAGACAGACAGACAGATAGAAGAAGATAGATAGATAGATAGATAGATAGATAGAGAGAAGAGAGAGAGAGAGAAGAGAGAGAGAGAGAGACAGACAGACAGACAGACAGACAGATAGATAGATAGATAGATAGATAGATAGATAGAGAGAGAGAGAGAGAGAGAGAGAGAGAGAGAGAGAGAGAGACAGACAGAAGACAGATAGATAGATAGATAGATAGATAGATAGATAGATAGATAGATAGAGAGAGAGAGAGAGAGAGAGAGAGAGAGAGAGAGCGACCTGCATCTCCCTTGAGGTTGCACAAACTTCCCTAGTCTGTGGAAATCCATCGGAAACTTCTAGCCAAGAGGTCTTCGCGTGGGAGGCTTGAGTAAGTGACCAAATAAAACATTTACGGAAAAGTATATTTTTTTCGCTTTTTTTTTTTTTTTTTTTTTTTTTTTTTTTTTTTTAAGGAGGGACCATGGTATTGTTAATATCCTTCTGGTGATACTCTTGGAAATACGAAATGGATTGGTGAATGTTGTATCAGGTGCACGTGCATATACACACAGACACAAAGACACACACAGGCACACATACACAGGCACACACACACACACACACACACACACACACACACACACACACACACACACACACACACACACCATACAACATACATATATATATATAATATATATATATATATATATTATAATTATTATATATATATATATATATTATATATATATATATATATATATATATATATATATATATATATATATATATATATATATATAATATATATATATATATATATATATATATATATATATATATATATATATTATATATATATATATATATATATATATATATATATGTATATATATATATATATATATATATATATATATATATATATATATATATATATATATTATATATATATATATGTATATATATATAATATATATATATATATATATATAATATATATTATATATATATATATATATATATATATATATATATATATATTATATATATATATATATTATTTATTATATATTTATATATATAAATATATATAAACACACACACACACACACACACACACACACACACACACACACACCACACACACACACACACACACACACACACACACACACACACACACACACACACACACACACACACACACACACACACACACACATATATATATATATATATATATATATATATATATATATATATATATATATATATATATATTAAAAAACATCCAAGGGAAAATGAGTATGATGGAAAATAAATCGATCGTAATCATAGGCTTCAATTAGGCTGTAACATCGATATCATATTCTTTCTTATTTTTTTCCGCGGACAAAAGTAAACATTTCCTCATAAGTCATTTTTTCCTATCATGAGGATTGAGAACGGATTTCAGAGACTTTGAACTTTGGCAAGTTGAGTTTGTATAAAAAAATGAAAAAATAAAAACTAAGTTAGATACACGCTTCCAGTAACGATAATGATGAAATAGAATTAATTTCGGGATTGTTAAAATTTGAATTTATTTTTGAAAAAGGGATTCTGTAATAGACTTTCTAAGTAAAGCTAAAAAAAGACCTTTTAATAGAGAACTTTTCCAATAAAGGAAACAGATAATACTGAGTTTTCTTATGAATATGCTAATTAGATGAAAGTCAACTGGATTTTTGACATTACTTTACAAATTTGTTCATTATCATCTTTTTCTCGACGTTGTAAAACAAATGAACTTTCCATTCTTTAAAAGGTAAGACACAGAATCCTTTTTGAAAATCGCTTGAAATCTGTATTTTTTTTTTTTTTTTTTTTTTTTTGAAAATAGGAAAGTGGATCAGACCGTTAAACTTAAAACTAAACTAGAATGTTTAATCAAAAAGTATATTGAGATATTCATTAATAACAAGTGGTTTCGACTGAAGTATTCCGCAATAACTGATTTGCAGGATTTTACAACGAAAAAGTGAATGCTTTTCGACTGAAGTATTCCGCAATATCTGATTTTCAGGATTTTAATAAGAAAAGTGGCATGATTTCAACCTTAAGGATCGTCATTCTAAATTAATTGCGGTAAAATGAAAGATCTGAGAGAGAGTGATAATTGATGGAACTGACGATAAAGATTATCATTCAGAGTTCTTATATATATTGCCTTCATCACGATTCTTAATGGTAATTAATGGGTCTTCTCACCCAATAATCATGTTATTTTTCCCTCAGAACTAAAGATTGACATACAAATAATTCATCGAGATTCCAGTTGTGAAGAACACATTTTATAATTAAAGAATATGAACACTAATAGCTGTATAATTTAAACAAAAAGAAGATATTATCAACTATCATTATTCTCTCACAAACATAATTACCAAATAATAATTTCCAAATAAAACCATGACAGAAAAAAATCTCGAAAAAGAGATTTTGAAAGAAAAGACACATACGAACACACAAAGGTAAGACTAAAGACACATACATACAGCTTAATGGTCATTATAACTTACCTTATAATCTCTGGCCCGATTCTTGGGTAGAATGACGTCTCTGTCCTGTAAGAAAACAAACAGATCAATCATTAACTTTTTTATATTGATCTTTTATCTTATTTTGTTTTATTTGTTTGAAATTCCTCAATCTCTTGCTATCTTTGTCTTTGTCTCTCTCTCTCTATCTATCATTATCATTATATATATATATATATATATATATATATATATATATATATATATATATATATATATATATATATGTGTGTTGTGTGTGTGTGTGTGTGTGTGTGTGTGTGTGTGTGTGTGTGTGTGTGTATGTGTGTGTGTGTGTGTGTGTGTGTGTGTGTGTGTGTGTGTGTGTGTGTGATGTGTGTGTGTTGTGTGTGTGTGTGTGTGTGTGTGTGTGTGTGTGTGTGTGTGTTGTGTTGTGTGTGTTGTGTGTGTGTGTGTGTGTGTGTGTGTGTGTGTGTGTGTGTGTGTGTGTGTGTGTGTGTGTGTATATATATTATATAATATATATATATATATATTATATATATATATATATATATATATATGTATATATATTATATATATATATATATATAATATATATATATATATATATATATATATATATATATATATATATATATATATATATATAATATATATATATATATAATATATATATATATATATATGTGTGTGTGTGTGTGTGTGTGTGTGTGTGTGTGTGTGTGTGTGTGTGTGTGTGTGTATACGTACATATAAATATAAGACAGACACAGTAAGGCAAAAAGAAAGAAAGACAAAGATAGATAGATAGACAGACAGAAATAGAACGACAACGAGACGGAAGGGGATCACAACATCCCCAAGCCTTATCGACTGATTAGGCCATCAATCGATCGCAAACTGTAATTACACCTTATCAAAAAAAAAAAAAAAAAAAAAAAAAATGCTTAGTCATTCAGGGGCCGGAATAAGACCCAGCAGGAATCCAGCTGCTAACTTAATAGTGTTTTCCAGGCTATGAAAAACAACACTGTTACTCTAATTTTCTTCCTTAATCCATTAGCTCACAAGGATACTTAAGGTAATTACAGTGATATGGATAATGTTGGGAAAAGAAAGGTGGTGATAACGATAAGGGTGATAATAGTAATGATAATGATGATGATAATAATGATAGTGATAATGAATTATGATGATATTGATAACAATAGTAATAATGATAATAGATGTGATAATGATTATGATAATGGTAATATTGGTAATTATAGTAATAATGATAATGATAATAGTCGTGATAATGATAATAGCAGTAACAGCATTGATAATTATCATAATAGTAATGATGAGGATAATAAAAATAATTATAGTAACAGTGATAATAATTGTAGTGATGAAAATAATGATAATTATGATAATAACACCAATTGATAATGATAATAAATAAATAATAATAAATAATAAATAATAATAATAAAATAAAATAATAATAATAATAGTAATAATAAAACAACAATGATGATATAATGATAATAATAATGATAAGGATAAATAAATAATAATAATAATAATAATGAAATAATGATAATAATTAGTAATAATAATAATAATAATTAATGATAGTAATGATGATAATGATGATAATGATAATAACAATAACTATAGTAATTATAACAATAACAATATGATAATGATCAATAATGGTAATGATGGTAATAACAATAATACTAATACAAATAAGAATGATGATGTCATCTATCTATAACATCAATGATTACAACAAATACATTAATGATACCAGATAGTAATAGCAATAGATAAAGTAACTGGTATAATGATGAAGGCAAAAGATTTTTTTTTTATTCTTTCTTATTCATCTTTTTTCAAATTCATCACAACAAATTCTTAATCAAATTTGGAAAAGGGCCTGAACAAAGGTAGTTTTCGATAAACACATAAATAATAATACTTTTTTTTTTCTATATTTCATCATATTTTGTAATAATATCAATCGGATATACGTATTTTAAATCACAAGTAAGTATTGACCTTCCTAATCAGTACCTATTCAGGGATTTGCTTAGCTCAAAAAATGGTCAGATTTATATATCATAACTCATAACCTTATGGCCAAAGACGCTGATAAATACTATGGATCATATCTAATATTCCTTCGTTTCCATATTATATGTGTCGCAATAGCATAATTATCTTCGAATGGTAAAGGATAAGTGATAAAATAATGGTTAAAAAAAACCCTCGTGTGAATAACTGAGCTTTGGAATAACACGAGGCAGGGAAAATCTACGGGAGACAACCCACATTTAACTATACAAAAATACTCGGCTCTCTCGATCCTCTAACGCAGTATCAACCAGTCTGCAGTGTTGAAATGAATGTATGCAAAACTATGTGATATCTGTTAATGGCAGTTTGTACATATTTAGATAATGTTTGCATAAATATCAGTTATGATTTGATATCTGCTAAAAATGTGTTACCATTGATGCGTTAAAAGTTTATGATTTACTTAACAGTTAAGTCATGTTACATGTACAGATACAGCACAGTATTTGAGCTTCAATTGGAGATGGATATTATGATATCAAATTAAAAGAATTTTGACCCGTGTCTGCGAATAAAAAAAACGGACATATACACAAAACACACACACACACACAACACATACACATACAAATGCACATACATACATACATAAACACCCTATACATACCAAACAAAAGTCATAAAACGCTAAAAGACAACAACCCAAACCAACAAAGAAATACGAAAAAGAAAATCAAACCCGAAATAAAAATGAATGAAAAGTGACCATAAAATAAAAGAATACCTTGAGCGAACCAATTCTTTTTATGGAACTATTGTTAGACTAACACCCACCCTGCTTTTCCCTTCCACACTTCAATAGACTATAGCGCTTCTTTCTCCGAGCTTTTATTAAGTGCTTGTCAAAGTGTGTTCCTTTGGCTTCCCGAAATGAGATTATTACAAAGGCAATGGTGATTATAATGCTGGCGAGCAAACAGCTGTGGTTATTTTTATATTCAAGTTCATATATGTATATACGTATTTTTACTTTTCCATGCATAATTATACACTTACACTAACTTACACACACACACACACACACACACACACACACACACACACAAACACACTCACACATATACACACACACACATACATTCATACATACATATCTATATATACATACATATATATACATATATATATATATATATATATATATATATATATATATTATATATATATATATATATATATATATATATACATATATATATATATATATATATATATATATATATATATATATATATATATATATATATATATATATAATATATATATATATCTATCTATCTATCTATCTATCTATCTATCTATATCTATCTATACATATATATATATATATAATATATATACATATGTATGTATATATAGATATATACATATCTCTCTATATAAAAACACACATACACATAGAGATTTACAGAGGATCTTAAGCTTTCATAAGAGCTAAATTAAGACGTCACTCTATTGACTGCCTCGGGGTAATCAATCACCCGGGCGTCCTTCAAGACAGTCAGCAAACAAAGCCAAAGGATAAGACAAAAAATGTGTATTAATCGCTTGTCCACACAAGTCCTTTGCGAATGTTGACTCATGTGCTAGAAACGCACACACATACAGACACATATACTCACACGCACACACACACAGACACACACACACACACACACACACACATATGAATATACATATATATATATATATATATATGTGTGTGTGTGTGTGTGTGTGTGTGTGTGTGCGTGCGTGTGTGTGTGTGTCTAACATAAACACACACACATACATTATACACAGCCATACATCCAAGCACACACGCACGCACGCACACCCAAGGTTCTCCGTCACTCGCCAGCCGCTCCTAACGAGTCCCTGCTCTTGTTCCCCGACAAAAGGGGAAGAAATAACTCGTCATCCTTTCGATTCCTTACCCTAAGGATCTCACACTTCCCAGAAGGAGGTTCGTTAGAATTATGATGGATCCCTGAGGCGGCAACATTTTGCTTTGTTTGTTTGTTTCGGGCGGGTTCTGTTGTTGAGCTTGCTTTGGTGTTGATTGTTTTGGCATTTATTTTGTTTTTATTTTTTATTTATTTATCTATTATTTGTTATTTTTTGGGTGGGGGGCTGGGAGTCAGAAAGGTTGATTTTATTAAAGTTTATATATGTTATATATATATATATATATATATATATATATATATATAATATATATATATATATATATATATATATATATATATAGTGTTGTGTTGTGTGTGTGTGTGGTGTGTGTGTGTGTGTGTGTGTGTGTGTGTGTGTGTGTGTGTGTGTGTGTGTGTGTGTGTGTGTGTGTGTGTGTGTAATTTATGGTGATAAATAAAAGAATTGTACGTATGTGTGCATGCGTTAGAGGGTGTGTTTATGTAGTGATGTATACGTATATGTATGTACACATGTACGTTCAAGTTACAATTATGTTTCTTTCTTTTTCAGCGATAGATCATAATTATGAATGAATGTGTATGTGCGCGAGCGTCTATGTGCGTGTTCAATGATTAGCCTTCGTGTGTGCACATATGTATGTTTATTTGAGTGTCTGCGTGGGTGAATGACTGGGGTGTACTTACAATGCATTTTGGAGCGCTGTAAACACTCACCTACAGGCAATTTGTTCCTAATTGTATAATCTATTCGTGTTGAAGATTAAAAGGATTGTCATTACTAATCCGAGCGTTATGATGCGGAACAGAATTGCAATTTGTTTTGAGAATTAGAAATATGTTTGCGATTATTTGCTTCGTTTTATTATCTCAAGCGTGCATGCATACACACACACACACACACACACACACACACACACACAACACACACACACACACACACACACACACACACACACACACATATATATATATATATATAATATATTATATATATATATATATATGTATGTATATATGAGAGAGAGAGAGAGAGAGAGAGGAGAGAGAGAGAGAGAGAGAGAGAGAGAGAGAGAGAGAGAGAGAGAGGAGAGAGAGAGAGAGAGGAGAGAGAGAGAGAGAGAGAGATGAGTGAGAGAAGAGAGACGCAGAGAGAGAGAGAGAAGAGAGAGAGAGGAGAGAGAGAGAGAGAGAGAGAGAGAGAGAGAGAGAGAGAGAGAGAGAGAGAGAGAAGAGAGAGAGAGAGAGAGAGGAGAGAGAGAGAGAGAGAGAGAGAGAGAGAGAGAGAGAGAGAAGAGAGAGAGAAGAGAGAGAGAGAAGAGAGAGAGAGAGAGAGAGAGACCGAAAGCCACCAGAGCAAAGCCATATACCTGAGAGAACTTTTATGTGCATTCTGAATGACTTCTTCCAATACGTCAGAAAGCTAAGTAACAAAGACATTGGAAAATTACAAAGTACAGGTAAGTGTGATTTTTTTTCTTTTTCTTTCTTTCTGTTTTCTTTTCTTTTTTTTCTCCTTTTCTTTCTTTTTCTAACTGCGTCTGTTTCCCTGTCTTCTCTCTCTTTCGTCTTCTTTTATTCCGTTTACTTTCTCTCTCTCTGTCTTTCTCTGTCTCTCTCCCTCTCGCTCCTCGCACTCCTTCTCTCTATCTCCCCCTCTCTCTCTCTCTCTCTCTCTCCCCCTCTCTCTCTCTCTCTCTCCCTCTCTCTCTCTCTCTCTCCCTCTTCCCCTTTTCTCCCCCTCTCCTTACCTCTCTTTTATCCACTTACCCCTAACACACCATCTCACCCTCTCCCTCGTTTCCCCTCTGAGTCTGAAGACAAAATCCCTCATTTACTTTCATTTGCTAAACTGAGTCGGGTCGGCTGTCTTCTCAACGTCTTGGAAGGAGGTGCAAAATACCCCTCTTGATTAGTGGAGCTCTGCAACCGAGCCGTGTTGCAAGGGAGAAGGGCATTCTGTGAAGCGTTTGTGAGCTTGGGGTGAGATGGGGCCTTGTCTGATGTCTGTGTGTGTGCGTTGGTGTGTGTGTGTGTGTGTGGTGTAGGGTGTTGTGTGTGTGTGTTGTGTGGAGGGGTGTGTGTGTTGTGTGGGGGTGATTGGTGGGGATGTTGTGTGTGTGTTGTGTGTGTGTGTGTGTGTGTGTGTCGGTGGGTGTTGTGTGTGTGTTGTGTGTGTGTGTCGGTGAGGGTGTTCTGTGTATGTTTGTGTGTGTGAGTGTGTGTGTTTATGTCGGTGAGGGTGTTGTGTGTGGGGGGGGTTTTGTGGGTGTATGTGTGTATGTGTGTGTGTGTATTTGTGTGTATAGGGGGGAAGGGTTGTATGTGTTTGTGTGCGGTGTGTAAGGGGAGGTTGGATGTGTATATGTGTAAAGAGATGATAATCTTAAACATATCTATAATGATAATGTTCTCAGTTGTTTCGGTCATACTAATATATGTTATAATGGTAATTAAACATTGATTAAAGATATATATAAAAAAGTAGTAATATGATTTTACTGATAACGATAAGACAGCAACAACAATGATAACTAATAAATCAATGATGATGTTAATGATACCAATTATAATGATAGTTATGGTAAGGATTAGAATGGTAATGATGATGATAATAAGTAATGATAATAAAAACAATAACAATGACAGAAATAATGATATTGATGATAATAATAGTAATGACAATAGTAGAACAATAATAATAGTGAAAATAATGATAATAATAGTAATGAAAATAATGATAATAATAGTAATGATAATGATAATAATAATAATCATAATAATAATAACAATAATAATGATGGAAATAATGATAAATGTTATCATTATTATCATAATGATGATGATGATGAGTATAACAACAATAATAGTAATGATATTGACAGCAATTATGATAATGAAAATATATTGATGATGATGAACAATCAGACCAGAAATAACAAGAATAACTTAAACTGGATCAGCAATAACAAAGAACAATCAAAAACAGAAAGACAGACACAAGAGGAACACGAAGATAAAAAAAAGCAATAAGAAAGAACAATAAAAAAACAGAAAGACAGACACAAGAGGAACACAAAGATAAAAAAACAATAACAAAGAACAATAAAAAAACAGAAAGGCAGACACAAGAGGAACACGAAGATAAAAAAGCAATAAGAAAGAACAATCAAAAACAGAAAGGCAGACACAAGAGGAACACGACGATAAAAAAGCAATAAGAAAGAACAATAAAAAAAACAGAAAGCCAGACACAAGAGGAACACGAAGATAAAAAAGCAATAAGAAAGAACAATAAAAAAACAGAAAGGCAGACACAAGAGGAACACAAGATAAAAAAAGCAATAACAAAGAACAATAAAAAAAACAGAAAGACAGACACAAGAGGAACACAAAGATAAAAAAAAGCAAGAACAATAAAAAAACAGAAAGACAGACACAAGAGGAACACAAAGATAAAAAAAAAGCAATAACAAAGAACAATCAAAAACAGAAAGCCAGACACAAGAGGAACACGAAGATAAAAAAAAAAGAAAAAGAAAAGAAAAGAAAAAAAAGAAAAAGAAAAAGATAACGACATCTCCTCGTAATTTCACAAGACGTGACAAGTTGCGGAGAAAGTGCGAAGGAAAGTGTGGATCAAGAACCTCTCGGAGGCTGATTGGACGAGAAGACAAGGCGCCGGAAGTTGGTGGGGGGCGTGGTGGGTGGTGGGTGGGGGTTGTGGGTGGGTGGGTGGTTGGGTGGGTGGGGATGGAGGGGGAGGGAGGGAAGTTGTGTGTGTGTGTGTGTGTGTGTGGCGGAGGTGAGGGAGGGGAGGGGGGAGGGTTATGTGTGTGTGTGCGTGGGAGGGGGAGGTAATGTGTATGTGTGTGTGTGTGTGTGTATGTGGGGCCGGGTATGTGTGTGGGGGGGAGAGGTAATGTGTATGATGGTGATAATGATGATGATGGTGATGACAGTGATGATGATACTGATGATACTGATGATAATGATGATGATGATAATTATGATGATGATAATGATGATGATAATGATGATAATGGTGATGATAATTGTGATGATGATAATGATGTGATAATGATAATAATGATGATAATGTGATGATAATGATGATGGTGATAATGATAATGGTGATGATAATGATGATAGTGATGATGGTCATAATGATGATGATGGTGAAGCTAATTTCATGGAGTAACCTTTGGACATAACACAGGTACACAAACATTTATTTCAAGCTGATGTGGTTTTCCTCAGCATATGGGCGGTGTTTATCAATACATCTTTTCAAATTTCTTATGAGGTATCGATTCCCTGTGATGTTATCCACATGATTTCAATATTGCTCGTTCAGTTAAGGATCCATATCAAGATTTTTTTTTAAATTCACGAGCTTCTTATGCAAATGAATGTAATTTCTTGCTACTCTCATGATCGTTGGTAATCTGCAGCGCCCATTACTTCGTGCCACAAGATATATTTCAATTGAAGAAGTTTTCCAAGGAAGTTTCATCTACGGCAATCCCCTTCCCCGCTTTTCTTTTGTAAGTTCAAAGTGTCTTAAGTGTCTTAAGGTGATGTGTGTTATTGACTCTTATCTTTATCATTATTATCATGATTATCATTACTATTATTATGCTTTTGCTATTGTTGCTGTGCACCTCAAGCTGGCAAGACCTAATTCTTAATAAAGAACGTATAAATTCAAAGTTAATTCCAGTAAATAATTTTTAGTATTAGAAAGAAGTTTTTTTTATCCATAACCTTACACAACCAAATCAAAATCACAATAAAAAAACGTATCTCGTCTGTCATTATATTATAAGCCTCAAGTATCTTACATACAAGTGACTATTTCATTAAATACAAGTTGGCTACTGTCACGTATATCCTATTGTGTGTTTGTGTTCCAAATATTCATAATAGCGCTCCATAATTGTATCAACATATAACCAAGGTACACATATCAAGGCAGGAATTTGATTTACTTGATCCCGAGAGTTCTCCAAGTAGTATGATGTCCTTGTAAACATCCTTGACAATACGGAATGACATATTACAAAAGAGGAAGTGTTCTTAAGTACAGAAGGCTGTTTATCATCAACGAAACATTACTATTATGATATTACTTTTTTCTGCAGTGTTGCCCGGGTTGTGTTACAGGACACTGAGGCATGTTGTCTGTCCAGGTAGAAACAGGATACACAGGAAAGATGACGATAATGATAATGGAAGGAAGAAAGGGAAGAAATATAGATGGAAAACGATACATTATTGATAAAAAATGGTGAATGGAAATGAAAGAAAGGAACTGATATGAAGTAAACAAGAATGAGCATAATGATTATCAATCAATTATTAATGATTATTAGTTGTTTCAGTTTCTGTGCAAATTAATTATCATTGGCTTATTTCGTCTCTCTTTGGAAAATAAACAATGATCATTAGCTCTTTAGTCTTTCTAAGCAAAGAAACATAAACATTATCGGTTGATTTGTTCATCTAAGCAAAATAAATATTTTTTTTCTTTTTTTTTCCTTTTCTGGTTGATTTAGTGTCTCTTAACAAAACAAATACAATGCAATAGTCTCTCTAAGCAAATAAAAAAACGATTATTGGTAGATCTAGACCAACTACACAAAATAAATATGATTGTTGGTTAATAACGTCTTCTTAAGCAAAAGAA
>NW_020872277.1:166469-168969 GCF_003789085.1 Penaeus vannamei
AGTAGAGGAGGGTAGAGGTAGAAGGAGAGGAGAGGGATAGGAGAGGGATAGGAAGAGGAGAGGGTGAGGGATAGAAAGGAAGAGGGAGAGTTGAAAGAAGGGAGCGGAGAGAGGGAGAGGAGAGGGAGAGGGAGAGGTAGACAGGAGAGGGAGAGGAGAGGTGAAGGAGAGGTAGAGGGTGAGGGATGGAAAGGAGGGGGAGAGTAGAGGAAGAAGGAGAGGGTAAGGGAGAGGAGAGCGGAGAGGGATAGGTAGAAGGAGAGGGAGAGGAAAGGGAGAGGAGAGGGAGAGGGAGAGGTAGAAGGAGAGGGAGAGGGAGAGGAGAGGCGTGAGGGATAGGAAGAGGTAGAGGGTAGAGTAGTAGAGGCTAGGGTAGAAGGGAGAGGAAGGGAGAGGTAGAGGTAGAGGGCAGAGGTAAGAGGGAGAGGAGAGGGTGAGGGAGAGTAGAGGTTAGAGGTAGAACGGAAAGGTAGAGGTAGACGGTAGAGGGGATAGGGGATGGGCAGAGGAAGAGGAAGAGGAGGAGGGAGAGTAGATAAGGAGAGGAGAGGTTGAGGTAAGGAGGTAGAGGTAGAAAGGAGAGTAGAAGGAGAGGGAGAGGTAGAGGTAGAAGGAGAGGTAGATGGAGAGGTAGAGGAGAGGAGAGGGAGAGGTAGAGAAAGGAGGGAGAGCGGTTGAGGTTAGAGGTTAGAGCGTAGAAGGAGAGGTGAAGGGAGGGAGAGGTAGAGGTAGAAGGAGAGAGATGGAGAGGTAGAGGAGAGGAGAGGAGAGGCGTAGCTTGTTATTGTAAGGTAGAAGGAAAAGGAGAGGATTGTATTGGATATACATACGCACTACCCCAGAGTATGTATGGCAATTCGCTTTTGCGGTGATGTAATTAGCAATTTGTGTATTTTAGGAAGAAGAAAATAAGTAGATAAATATTACCGCCATGTTTTAGATATGAAGTATTTGTATTCTAGATATATATGAGCATACACACAGAGTATGTTATGGTAAGTCGCTTGTTACAGTGATGGAATTAGCTATGACAATGGAAGCCTGTTTAGGTGTGTGTATAGTGTATTAGATAAATAATATATAAGCATACGCAGTGTTGTGGTAAATCACTTCTCACTCTCAATCTCTCTCTCTCTCTCTCTCTCTCTCTCTCTCTCTCTCTCTCTCTCTCTCTCTCTCTCTCTCTCTCTCTCTCTCTCTCTCTCTCTCTCTCTCTCTCTCTCTCTCTCTCTCATCTCTCTCCTCTCTCTCTCTCTTCTCTCTCTCTTTCCTCTTTCCTTCCTCTTCCCCTCCCTTCTCTCTCTCTCTCTCTCTCTCTTCTCTCTCTCTATCTCTCTCTCTCTCTCTCTCTCTCTCTCTTCTCTCTCTCTCTCTCTCTTCTCTCGTCTCTCTTTCTCTATCTACTGTAATGAATTAGCCACAATCAGAATGAAAAAAGAAAATGGAAAACAATTATTTTCCATACTGTGGCTCTTTTTATTTTCATTTTTGTATCCATGTTCGTGCGTGTGTGTTTGTGTTCATAATTAGCTAAGTCATTATAATGATAATGATTATGATAATGGGAATACTGAGAATTTTGATGATAGTGAAAATAATGATAATGATGATAATGAAGATAATGACAACAACACAATAACAACAATAATGATAATGATAATAAGGCAATGGTTATAATAATAGGTAATAATAATAAGGATAATGATAATAATAATAAAATAATAAATAATAATAATAATAATAATAATAAAATAATAATAATAATAATAATTGATAATAATAATAATAATAGTTAATATAATATAATATGATAATGATAATAATAATAATAATAACAACAACCTTTAAGATATTCCTTATCATAATAATAACTGCAACAAAAAGATAAAAGCAGCAATAATGATAACAAAGAGTTAGAAAGGGAGAGAGAAAGAAGAGATTAATGAAATTAATTCTATTGAAGGACATTTTCTCTCTCACCTGCTTGATAATTCTCTCTTTATTCTCGTCTCCTTTCTTTCCATTCCTTTCTCCTCTCTCTCAGCCTCTCTTTCCTTCTTCTCTTCGCTCTCCCACCTCTCTCTCTTTTCATTTCTCTAGCTCCTTCTTTCTCTCCCCCTCTTCCTCCTCTTTCCCCTTCTCTCGTTTTTTCCTCTCTCTTCTCTCCTTCCTTCTCTTCCTCTTCCTACTCCTCCTTCTCTGTCGCCATCACCTCCTTTTCTTCCTCCTCCTCCTATTCTTCCTCTAGCTTTTTTCCCTTGCATCCTCCTCCTCCTCCTCTCTCCTTCCTCTCCTCCTCCTCTTTCCTCCTCCTCCTCCTCCTCCTTCTCCTTCCTCCTCCTCCTCCTTCCTCCTCTCCTCCTCTTTCTCCTCCTCCTTCCTCTCCTTCCTCCTCTCCTTCCTCTTCTCCTCCTCCTCCTTCCTCCTCCTTCTCCTTTCTCCTCTTCTCCTTCCTTCTCTCCTCCTTCTCCTTCCTCCTCCTTCTCCTCCTCCTCCTCCT
>NW_020872277.1:176469-178969 GCF_003789085.1 Penaeus vannamei
CAATACCGATGCATTAATATGGAGGATGTGCCTCAGAAAAACAAGAAAAGGATTTTTGTTGCTATAGTGAGTTAACATAGCAAAGGAGACCAATGAATTATGTATAATTGAAAAAAATAGTTGATGTTCAATATGAAAATAATCCTGATACAATGTTATTCGTGTTTAATTTATAAGGAATAACAAAAAAAAATGAAGAAGTGAAAAAATATAACAAGGAAAAAGTAGGTATAACGTCTCTCTCTCTTTCTCTCTCTCTCTCTCTCTCTCTCTCTCTCTCTCTCTCTCTCTCTCTCTCTCTCACTCTCTCCTTCTCTCTCTCTCCTCTCTATATACTCTCTCTCTCTCTCTTCTCTCTCTCTCCTCTGATCCTCTCTCGTATCCTATCATATATATATCTATATATAAATATATAATATATAATATATATATATGTATATATATGTAGTATATATATATACATATATATACATATATATATATATATATATATATATATATATATATATATATAGTATATATATATATATATATAATATATATCTATATATATTCTACTAATAAGGCTGATTGCATTAATAAACAATCCCGTTAATGTAGAGGCAAAGCCACTCTATTCCGACCAGCTGATTAAACGGGTTTGGTTGAAAAGCGAATCACCGCAATCTTTGTAATAATTTTTTGTTATAATTTTTTTTTATTCATTAACATTTTTTTCCTACGTTTTACGCTTTCTTTCTCCTTTTCTTTTCTTCTGCCTACTCTGTCTGTTTGTTACTCTCTCTCCTCTCTCTCTCTCTCTCTCTCTCTCTCTCTCTCTCTCTCTCTCTCTCTCTCTCTCTCTCTCTCTCTCCTCTCTCTCTCTCTGTGTGGTGTGTGTGTGTGTTCTGTCTGTCTGTCTCCCTCTCCTCTCTCTGTCGTCTGTCTCCTCTGTCTCTCTCCTCTCTCTCTCTACTCCTTTTCTCCTCTCTCCTCTCCTTCTCTCTCTCTCTCTCTCTCTTCTCCTCTCTCTCTCTCTCCTCTCTCTCTCTCTCTCTCTCTCTCATCTCTCTCTTCTCATCTTCCCCTCTCTCTTTCTTCTCTCTTTCGTCTCCTCGTCTCTCTCTCATCTCTCTCTCTTCTCTCTCTCTCATCTCTCTATATAATATATATATATATATGATATATATATATATATATTACCCTATATATATATACCCTATATATATATATATATATAATATATATATTATATATAACACACACCACACACACCACACACCCACACAACACACACACACCTTATATAATATATTTAATACTATATATATAGATATATATATAGTATATATTGATTATACTATATACATATATATATATATATATATATATATATATGTATATATATATATATATATAATTATATATTATATAATAATATATGTATATAGTATATTATATATATATGCGTGTGTGTGTGTGTGTGTGTGTGTGTATAAATATATATATATTTATATATATATATATATATATATATAAATATATATATATATATATATATATATATATATGTATATATATATATATATATATATATATATAATATATATATATATATATATATATATATATAATATATATTGAATATGAATATTATTATGTATAATATACATACATATATATATCTATATATATATATACATATATATTAGTATATATATATATATATTATATATGTATATATATAATATATTTATATATATATTATATATAATATATATATATTATATACATATGATATATTTTATATATACATATATATATATATATATATAATATATATATATATATATATATATATTACTACTAATAGAACACATATATAGTTAATACTTTTTTGTAATATATTTTCTTTTATTCATTATTTGTTATTCCTATGTTTTACGCTTCTTTCTCCTTTTTCTACTACTTCCTTCTGCCTACCTGTCTGTTTGTTTATTGGTCTCTCTCTCTCTCTCTTCTCTCTCTCTCTCTCTGTCTGTTTTGTCTCCCTGCCCTCTCTCTGCTCTGTCTATCTCCCTCCTCTTCTCCTCTCTCTGTCTTCCTCTCCCCCCCCCCTCTCTCTCTCTCTCGTTCTCTCTCTCTCGTCTCTCTCTCTCTCTCTCTCTCTCCTCTTCATCTCTCTCTCTCTTCTCTCTTTCCCCTCTCTCTCTTCTTCTCTTCTCTCTCTCTTTCTCTCTCTTTCTCCCTTCTCCCCCTCCTATCTATATATATACTCTCCTCCCTATATATTATATATATATATATATAGTATATATATATATATATATTTATATATATATATACATTATATATATATACATACATATATATATATATATATATATATATATATATATGTATATATATTATATATTATATTATATATATATATTATATCATACATACATACATATATATACTATATTTATTTATTAATTTATAAATTTATATTAAATAAATTATCATATTTAATATAATG
>NW_020872277.1:191469-200628 GCF_003789085.1 Penaeus vannamei
AGTTCTCATAATGACGTCTCCCTCGGTCTTTTGTTAGTGTCGGCTTTTTGTTAGTCGTAAGAACTCGTCGGGAGGGGAGGGCGGTGAGGGGGAGGGGGGGGGCTTTCTGTTAAGTTCTGTCTTTCTGCCTGGCTCTCTTGTGTCTGTCTGGCTCATTCTGTCTGTTTGTTCGGTCTCTCCTCTCTCCCTCTCTCCCTCTCTCCCTCTCCTCTCCTCTCCTCTCTCTCTCTCTCTCCTCTTCCTCTCTCCCTCTCTCCCTCTCTCCTCTCTCTCTCTCTCTCCTCTCTCTCTCTCTCTCCTCTCTCTCTCCTCTCTCCCTCTCTCTTCCTCTCTCCTCCTCTCTCTCCTCTCTCCTCTCTCTCTCTCTTCTCTCTCTCCTCCTCTCTCCCTCTCTCCTCTCTCCCTCTCTCCTCTCTCTCTCCTCCCTCTCTCCTTCCTCTCCTCTCTCCTCTCTCTCCTCTCTCTCCCTCTCTCCCTCTCTCTTCTCCTCTCTCCCTCTTCTCCCTCTCTCTCTCCTCTCTCTCTCTCCTCTCTCTCCCTCTCTCCTCTCTCTCTTTCCTCTCTCTCTCTTCTCTCCCTCTCTCTCTCTCTCTCTCCTCTCTCTCTCTCTCCTCTCTCTCCTCTCTCTCTCTCTTCCTCTCTCTCTCTCTCTCCTCTCCATCCCCTCTCTCCTCTCCCCTCTCTCTCTCTCTCCTCTCTCTCCTCTCTCTCCTCCTCTCTCCTCTCTCTCTCTCTCTCTCTCTCTCTCCCTCTCTCTCCTCTCTCTCTCCTCTCTCCCCTCTCTCTCCTCTCTCCTCTCTCTCCTCTCTCCTCTCTCTCCTCTCTCCTCCTCTCTCTCCCTCTCCTCTCTCTCCTCTCTCTCCTCTCTCTCCTCTCTCTCCCTCTCTCCTCTCTCTCTCCTCTCTCTCTCTCTGCCTCTCTCCTCTCTCTCCTCTCTCTCCCTCTCTCTCTCTCTCTCTCCTCTCTCTCCTCTTCTCTCCTCCTCTCTCCTCTCTCTCCTCTCTTCTCTCCCTCTCTCCCTCTCTCCCTCTCTCCTCTCTCCTCTCTCCTCTCTCCTCCTCTCTCTCCTCTCTCTCTCTCTCTCCCTCTCTCTCCTCTCTCCCTCTCTCTCCCTCCTCTCCTCTCTCTCTCCCTCTCTCCTCTCTCTCTCTCCTCTCCTCCTCTCCTCTCCTCCTCTCTCCTCTCTCCCCTCTCTCTCCCTCTCTCTCCCTCTCTCTCCTCTCTCTCTCCCTCTCTCTTCCTCTCTCGCCTCTCTCTCCTCTCTCCCTCTCTCCCTCTCTCTCTCCCCCCTCTCCTCTCCTCTCTCCTCTCCTCCTCTCTCCCTCTCTCTCCCTCTCTCTCTCTCTCCTCCTCCCTCTCTCTCTCTCTCTCCTCTCCTCTCCTTCTCTCTCTCTCTCTCCTCTCTCCTCTCTCCCTCTCTCCCTCTCTCCTCTCTCTCTCTCTCCTCCCTCTCTCTCCTCTCTCTCCTCTCTCTCTCTCTCCTCTCTCTCCTCTCTCCCTCTCTCTCCTCTCTCCCTCTCTCTCCTCTCTCCCTCTCTCTCCTCTCTCTCCTCTCTCTCCTCTCTCCCTCTCTCCCTCTCTCTCCTCTCTCATCCTCTCTCCGCCTCTCTACTCTCCTCCCTCTCTCTCCCTCTCCCTCTTACTGCTCTTCCTCCCTTCTCTTATCTCTCTCCTCCTTCTCTCCTCTCTCCCAATTTTCTCTCTCTCTCATCTCCTCCTCTCTTCTCATCCCTGCTACTCACATCTACTAACATCTCTAATCTCTCTCTCTCTTCTCATTTCTCTTCCGTCGCCTGCTGCTCTCTCGTTCTTACTGTAACACATAAACTTTATTCTAAATTGGTAAGTGACCTGTTTGATGATATTATTGTTACTCGATTAACTTGAATAGTCGCTTTACCTATTATGGAATCCTAGCGAAGTGGTCCTGTTCATCATTCCTACTTCTCTTGGCCTCACATATCTCCCTTCTCTTTATATTCACCTTCACGTACTACATTCTCCTCTCGTCTTGCTCTAGTTACTGATCCTCTCTTCTCCTTCTTCTCTCTGGTTCTCTGTCTGTCTCTCATTCTTCTTCACTCTCCTTCTGCTTCTCTCATCTCTTTAATCAGGCCACCCACATAATATTCTATCAAATTTCCTCCTCTCTCTTCTCTTCTTACTCTTCGTGCTCTCTCTTTACTCTCTCCCTCTCCTACTTCTCCTCTCTCCCTCATCCCCTCATCTTCCTCTCTCTCATTCTCACATTATTTCTTCACCTCTCTTCATACCCTCATCGTCCTCCTCGTCCCGACACTACATTGCTTCTCTTTCCCTCCGCTTTACCATTCCTCTCATGAATATTCTGATTCCGTCCCTCTTACACATCTTCTCTCTCTCCGCTTCTCCACTTCTGATCACCTCCTCTCACAAATTCTCCTCTTTCAGCGCTCTTCCCTCCTCTCTCCTAACCTCGATTCTTGACTCTCCTGTCTCTCTGCTCTTCATATCTCTCATGTTCCTCTTCTTCTCCTCCTCTCTCTTCATCGAATCTCTCTTCCATCTCTTCTCTCCTTCCTCTCTCTTCTTCCTCCTCACTGTGCTGTGTGTGTGTGTGTGTCTGATCAGTCAAGTAATAGGCAAGTCCCTGTGTGTGTGTGTTGTCTGTCAAGTCGTATGCCAGTCCTGTGCGTGTGTGTGTCTGGTCAAGTCGTAATGCCAGTCTGTGCGTGTGTGTGTAGTGTGTCTGTCAAAGTTTCAAAATTCCCAGTCCTGTGCGTGTGTGTGTGTGTCTGTCAAGTAATGCCAGTCCCTGCTGCGTTGTGTGTGTGTGTTCTATACAGTATGCTAGTCTGTATTGCGTGTGTAGGGTTTGTCTGTCAGTTAATGCCAGTCTATGTTGTGTCGTGTGGTGTCTGTCAAGTATGTCCAGCCTGTGTGTGTGTGTGTGTGTGGTGTCTGTCTGTCAAGTAATGCCAGTCTGTGTGGTGTGTGTGTGTTGTGTCTGTCCAAGTCTGCCAAGGTGCTGATGTGTTGTGGTGTGTGTGTGTGTGGTCTGTCAGATATGCCAGTTGCACCTGTGTGTGTCGATTGTGTTCTGTGTGTCTGTCAGTATGATGTCCAGTCTGTGATGTGTGTGTGTGTTGCTTATAATGCTACCAGTGTCTTAGATGCTGGTTGTGGGTGTGTGGTGTCTGTCCAGTATAGCGCAGCTCTGTGTGTGTGTAGTGTGTAGTCGTGTCAGTATGCAGTTCTGTGAGTGTGTGTGTGTGTGTTCACTGTCAGTAATGCCAGTTCCTGTGTGTGTGGTGTGTGTGTCCTGTCAGTTGCCTCTGCTTTGTGTGTGTTGTGTGTCCTGATCAGATGCCAGTCTGGTGTGTGTGTGTGTCTGTTTCCAGTATTGCCTAGTCTGTGATGTTGTGTGTGGTGTGTGTGTGTCGTCAGTCACTGCCAGTACTGTGATGTGTGATGAGTGTGTGTGTGTGTCTGTCAGTTATGCCAGTCCTGTGGTGTGTGTAGTGTGCTGTGTGTGTCTGTCATTGTATGCAGTCTGTGTGTGTGTGTGTTGTCAGTATGCCAGTCTGTGTGTGTGTAGGTAGTGTGTGGTCTGTCAGCTATGCCCAGTCTTGGTGTGTGGTGTGTGTCTGTCAGTATACCAGTCTGTGTGGGTGTGTGTGTGTGTCCATGTCATAATGCATCAGTGTTGTGTAGTGTGTGTTGTGTCGTGTCCTGCTCAGTATGCCAGTCTGTGTGTGTGTTGTGTGTGTGTTCCTGTCTAGTATGCCAGTCTGATGTGTGTGTGTGGTGTGTGTCTGTCAGTATGCGCAGCCTGTGTGTGGTGTGTGTGTTGTGTATGTCAGGTATGCAGTTCTGTGTGTGTTTGGTTGTGTCGGGTGTGTCTGTCAGTAAATGCCGTGGCTGTGTGTGTGTGTGTCTGTCAGTATGCCAGTTGTGTGTGTTGTGTGTCTGTCAGTATGCCAGTTCTGTGGTGTGTGTGTGTCTGTCGATGCCATCTGTGTGTGTGTGTGTCTTCATATGCAGTCTGATGTGTGTGTGTGTCTGTCAGTATGCCAGTCTGTAGTGTCTGTCAGTATGCAGTCTGTGTGTCTGTCAGTAGCAGTCTGTTGTGTCTGTCAGTAATGCCAGTCTGTGTGTCTGTCAGATAATGAACAGTCTGTGTGTCTGGTCAGTATGCCAGTCTGTGGTGTCTGTCAGTTATGCCAGTCTGTGTGTTCTGTGTCAGTATGCCAGTCCTGTGGTGTCTTGTCAGTATGCCAGTCTGTGGTGTCTTGTCAGTATGCCAGTCTCGGATGTGTCATTGTCAGTATGGGCGAGTCTGTGTGTCCTGTCAGTGATGCCAGATCCTGTGTGTCTGTCATGTATGGCAGTCTGTGTGCTCCTGTCAGTAAATGCAGTTTCTGTGTGTCTGTCAGTTCATGCCAAGTCTGTGTGATCTGTCAGTTAATGCCAGTCTGTGTTGTTTGTCAGGTATGCCAGTCTGTGTGGTCTAGTCCAGTATGCAGTCTGTGTGTCTGTCAGATATGGTTCCAAAATGTCGTACTGTTGTGATCTGTCAGTGAAGATTTTCCTAGCATCTTACTAATGGGAGTGTGTCTGATATCAAGTATGTAATCCGTAAAGGTATTGAAATTTCTCCCGTATGGATGTTCTGTTCAAGTCATTAGAAGTGGAAATGTGCGCCAGTCCACCTTCGTGTGTCCTGTCAGGGTACAGTGATGCCAACAGTAGATAACCTCTGTGTGTTCCTGATCAGTATGGCCAACAGTCTGTTGTGTCTGTCAGTATAATCTACTAATGTAAAATATCCCGTCTCTCAGTCAATAATGTTAAGAAAGCTAGTTAGCACCTGCTGTCGCTCTGTCAGTGTATAATGACAGTCATCTTCTCTAACTTCAGCTGTTTATCTGTGCAGTTATCTGTGGAATTTTTCAGTCTGTGTGGCACACTTAAGTTTTCTCAACGATAGATTTTAGTTCACATGAGAGTTTGTTTGATTTTCTTTAGTAACATAATCCGTCCAGCTTTGAGTCATGGCGCTTACAAATGTCTTGGCTTGTTATGAGTTGTCTGATTAAAATTTGTTGCATGTCAGTATGACAGTCTGTTGTGTCTGTCACAGTTCATAATCCAATAGTTTAACACGAGTTTTTTTAATTCTTTGTAATCAAACCTCGTGTTGTTCGATCGAGGTACGTATCTGTCAAAGTCAGTTATATGCAAGCCGGTCTGTGTGTCTCGTGTTCAAGTATGATTTCATGCCAGTCTGGTTTGTGAATACGCTGCTGGCAGATCAATGATGAGATCGAGTGTTGTATGGACCAGTACCTCTGGTGTGTCTTGACTCTATGGCACCTTCCAAGTTTTATGGAATGGCCAACGTCTAGTGTGTGTCATGATAACCTTTGCTTTTACAATTCCTGGTTAAGTGCACACGTGAGTTCCTGTGTGATTTGGTAGTTCATTAGAGAGAGTAAGCACGAGAACGCTGGGCTCCTTGTTAATAGATCATTCCTTGTAGTGTATCTGGTCCTTTAAAATGTTTTTATATATTGGTTAGGAATAAATCATCAGTGTCATTTCTTTCAGTTCACTTGTTGTGTCTGTTTCATATGTAAAAATTAGGCTTCCATCAGTCATGTGGTGTCTCTAAGTATCAGTATGCCAGTTTTTTTCTGTCCGTGTCTGTCTTTCTCTGTTAGTCAAAGTATGCCCCCGTCCTGGTGTGTCTGTCCAGTGTATGCCAGTCTGTGTGTCTGTCAGTATGTCTCCCAGTCTGTGGTGTCTGTCAGTATGTCCAGTCTGTAGATGTCTGTTCAGCTGTGTGTGTTTGCGATCCTTCCCAATTTTCCTCGTCCAATCTCCCTTTTATAACATCAGTTTTATTCCATATATTTCTAAGGTAAAATAGGATTCATGCTTCACTCGCTGGTCTTATCTTGACTTTTTATAGTCTAGGTGACATTTCGTTTAGTACACTGCATGACGTGTATATTGCTGTTTACCTTGACGGCTCTTCGTTATGCCTGAGGGGGAAACGGACAAAAGCGAGGAATTGCATTAGCATGCCTTAGTTCACAACGTGCGATGGACGTGGTTCATTTGCTGTTTAACTTTGACGGCTCTTCGGTTTAATTGCCTGAGGGGGAAACGGACAAAAGCGAGGAATTGCATTAGCATGCATTTGAAATTGCATCGAAACCCCCTCATCTTATTAAACCGAGTAATCAAATAGCAACTTCATTATACAACTTCACCTTTTGGGTAAAATTCCATCAGAATATGTCCACGTTATAGCGTGAGCAAGTGTGCAGGAAACGGGAATAAGTGAGGTGCGTCGACGCAACCTGCTGGGGAAACCCACAACACGAACGCTCAAGGTTACGCGAACGCCTTCCTGGCTTGGCTTTGATTAATGCCTGGCTCTACGGTAGAGAACTCGAGTGTAGGAGGGTGGTGGCGTTGGTGTTTTTGGTTTACTAGGCTACTGGTGGTGGTGGGATGCTAGGCTACTGGTGGTGTTGATATATTTGATTGGTTGTTGCACGGGTTATCGGCATCGTAAGTATTCGGGTGATGGTAATGATAGTTATTAGTTTTCTAGATTTTATTACCAATGGTATTACCATGAAATGATCTCAAAACTGTTCTAATTGTTAGCCACAACCATTAATTCTTTTCATGGCCATCTGCTCGTGCACATAGGTCAACTCTTCACGCGTATTAGGCTAAGGAAAAATCCATTGTTTTCCTATCCTGAAGGGAGTGGGTGGCGGGACTTATGAACACGAAGTAAGGTCCAAAACCCTGTATTTCCGGTCGTTTCCCAATGATTGCTTCATCGTCTTTCTGTAACCTGTTCCATTTTTAGATTAATTTTGATGTAATTAGTAGGGAAGGTTTCCTTACCGGATGCGATGGTAGCTTGATTTCATTTATTTAGTTGTTGCTACGATATTTTTTTTCTTTCATTTCTTTACAAATTGCCTTGCCATTTATCAATCCTTCCTCAACATTAAGAAATTCACGAAGCACATCCCACCTGTGAATACTTGTCATTTCCTTGCTGTCAAATTAAGCGGAAGCCCCCACCCAAATTTCCCACTCTCAACTCGCAGTGGCTTCCAACTTCCACGGAAACCCCAAGGAAGGTAACGCGTGCTGTGACGTCAACGATAGGCTCCCTTTGCGTCTTCGGATATTGGTATAAAGGAAGAGGAGCCGTGCGTTGCCTCGTTAGTACGCACGTTGACCCCGCCAGTATCACAGGCGCTCTTGCGGTTCCCTACAAGGTGAGCATCTGGTACCCAGCGTATAGATGTCTTTTATTTCCATCATTATTATTGGTGATAGTTTTTGTAAAAGATATGATATGTTTATTACTACAACTCTGATTGTATCAGTGTGAACAACGAAGACACGTTTTGTACATCAGGGAGAAATGTGATTTTTTTCGAAAATATATTAAAACAATCTTGGTTCTTTTACTGATTCGGAAGCCGTGCCCTTCACCAGTGCTAATGACATGCCACACTCTTCCCAAAGGATCCGGGACATGAAACGACACTAAGTTAGGGCATGGTCGTCATCATACGGCATAAGGCATTCTTGGAAGTGCCCTTGTTTTCAAGGTCGTAGAAGGCATTTCTCTCCAGAGGGTCCTTGGCTTTTCAAGGTCAGGATCCCTAGGAGGCTTACGTCCTATAGGCCCAGAAGGCGCTCTCTCGGGCCCTGTCCTGTTCGGGCCACGCAAACCCCTTGCGGGAGTCTGCATCTGAGATCGTGTGATTGTACGACTGAATAACCGTGTACTAGGCTGTATCTGTGTTTGCATGCGTGTATGTTTGTAATTAGTAGTGTATGATTGTGTCCACTTCTGTCTTTGTCAGTTATATGCCACGCACTCTGCCTTGCTCCTGTGGCGTAATCATACCCATATACTATTCCAGGTATATTACCCAAGCGCACTTTATGTACAAGAGATGATGGCAGGATGTTGTCCGGCTGTGCAATTGCGTTGTGCATTCTGGTTTCAAAAGAGAAGACAAACCAGTTGGCTCTCTTGTTGAAGCCGTTTCAGAGTTGCAAAGTTCCGTCAACATACGGAAAACCATGGTTATATCAACCGAACTTGACAGGAATTACTGAGTAGTAAGAATTCGAAACAAATAACGTATTTAGCACCCTTATATATATGTTTTTTAGTAAACGGGATTTAAATCGTTAGTTTATAGTAGCTGACAACCCCTGTCTTACTTGCGTCTTGTCCAAGAAAGAATTCGTTGCATGGCGACCGGCGCTAAAAGTAGGAATAGGCAACGGTGGAAAAGCGCAAATTTCCGCAAAATATCTGGGGAAATACCTTGCGCAAGTAGAGCTACTAATCGCGCGCGCACATACGCCTACGATACACACTCGAAAAGACCGATAAGCACACATGAAATACGCATGTGCACATCCAGTCGGAGTGGAGAACACGCACGTAAACACACACACACACGCACGTAAACACCAGCACACACGCACGTAAAACACACACACACACGCACGTAAACACACACACACACACGCACGTAAACACACACACACACGCACGTAAACACACACACACACACGCACGTAAACACACAACACACACACGCACGTAAACACACACACACATCACGCACGTAAAACAACACACAATCACACACACGCAACTGTAAACACACACACACACACACGCACGTAAACACACACACACAATACGCACGTAAAACACACACACACACACGTGGCACACACGTACACACGCACGTACACACACACAACACACGACACGTAACACACACCACGCACGTAAACAAACACACCACGTAAACACCACACACACGCACGTAAACACACACAACACACGCACGTAAAAACACACACACACACACGCACGTAAACACACACACACACACGCACGTAAACACACACACACACACGCACGTAAACACACACACACACACACACGCACGTAAACACACCACATTACACACACGCACGTAAACACACACACACACACAACGCAACGTAAACACACACACACACACGCACGTAAACACACACACACACACGTACGCACGTAAACACACACACAACACACACGCACACGTAAAACACACACACAACACA
>NW_020872277.1:208228-223228 GCF_003789085.1 Penaeus vannamei
AACCCAATAATCCTAGTTGGAATTCCCATAAACCTCATAATCTCCCAAAAGGATTCGTGGTACAGAGTCACAAACCCTCTTGAGGTCGATGTAAGGTGCGAGCAACCCACGAACAAATTCACAACGGTGTTCCACAGTGATTCGATGCGCTAGGATACGGTCTATTGTGGACTTGGCATGAGTAACCCAGTAACCTTGCCTCGTATACAAAGCAGTGGGATGCCACAGCAGTTGCTGCAGTCCTAACAATCCTCTTTCCCTTTCCAGAAAGGGATGGCCACATCCCTCAGCAGGTCAAAGGGAATGGTACTGGACTGCCAGATGGCAACCAGGACAGCAAGCAAACTCCTTGCCATAAGTTCACTACCAGCTTTTAGTAGTTCAGTAAAGATACCATATATACCGTTCTTCAGCCTAGAGATTGCCTTGCTAATGTAAATCGACATAGGAAGTTTTTCGCTGATGAGTAGATTCGGCACAGAGATTGTGACACCACTTATATTCAAACTAACTGTTGGAGGGTCAACCTCAGCCCACCATTCTTGAACCCAAAGATGATCTGAGAAGAGCTTGTCCATCCGTTAAGTGGACTGTAGTTGTCTGTGAGGAGGGATTGGAGATCAGCTTTCTCAGAGACTGGTAGGCAGAGCGAAGGTGATTTAATAAGCAATGTCCTTCGACCTCCGCATCAAGATTCATCATACTGCTTCTTGTCCCTTTTCAACAGCATCTGAGTCATGCTCACCAAGGAACAACACGAATCCTAATCACCATTTAGCTGAGCCATGCGACGCACATCTGTGATCTCCAGAGTTTCCTGTGAGATAAAATTCTGCCTTGATCTCAGGTATTTGCGCCAAGTGTTTTGCGCGTGTAGGAGTCCCACAGAACTACAGGTGTTTGAGTACAACAAATCAATTTGAGATACAGCAGCAAACCCAAGGGCACACTCCTCTCTCTTGTCTGTCCAGATGAAACACCCCTAGAGTGGACACTGGAGATTTGGTAGATTTTGAAGTGGACCCGTAGGGTAGCCACGGCCAGTCTATGACGGTAAACCCTGCAGTTCTAAAGTATCCGCTAACAAGGATGTGGTTAACCTTCACTACAGCACCTATATTGCTATACCATGTCCAGTGATGTGGGCTAGAGTGCTCATACCAGAAACCAGTAATCCTCAATTTCCTTGACCTAGCAAAGTCCCGGAGAAAACTATTCTTAATGCTGGATTCAGCATGGGGACTAACAGGCAGCTCGTAGCCAGCTCGATCACAACTGGATATCACATTAAAATCTCCACGAACAATGGAAATATCTCGCTGAGGACAACTCTCTGCCACAGATCCATGTTTGACACTGAATACCTTCACATCGAGTGAACATCGGCAGGAGCGTAACTAGATACATGAAGCCAAAAACATGCTTCTGTCTGCCAATATACACTCATCAACTGGAGTAACCGCCACTACTGAGTTTTGGAGATGGCTGTGATGGAGATGGAGACCATCGCTCCAGCCCAGCCAGTAATAGGTGTAACCACTCATACTAATTGTACTGTTGCCAGGTCTTCTCACTTCCTGGAGGGCAGCCACCTCAACTCCTGTGTTTAGTTCCCTCAGTGACGTATATCCTGCTACAAAAACTAGACGTTCCAAGCTCCTACCAGGACCGCCCTCCCGCCTCAGGAAGTGTCTTTGGGTGGACGCAACCTCTGCCACTCCCCGCCGACGTTGCCCCAACCAGCATCCGCAATTATATGAAATGTTGCCGCCCATTTACTCCAGGGGGCTGGATTAAAGAAGCTGGATTTGCTTGATTTTCTCTGTGGATTTACTAGCATAACCTTTACCAAGTGCTTCGCATGAAACGATACGATATTTCTAGTCGAGCTTCACCTCCCCTGAGCCATCTAATAAGGCCATCTACTGTCATGCATAATTTTGTAATGATAATCATTATGATAATGATAGAAACATTGATGATGATATTATGATGATAATAACAATAATAGTGATGCAATGACAGTGATCATTAAAACAATGATAATGAAAATGATAATAGCAATGGTGATAATCATATATTAAAGATAATGATAACTAGAACTAACCAATGCCACCAAAAACAATGATGATAATAACAATATTAACAGTAATAATAATGATAATGATAATCATTATCATAATAACAATAACAATGATGATAAGGATAGCAATAACAATAACAATCTTTTATAAAAATAATAATGATAATAAAAATAATGACGATAACATAATGATAATCATAATAATGATAATATTGATAATAATAATAATATATGAAATAAATAATAGCAATAACAATAATAATAATAATAATAATAATAATAATAATAATAATAATAAAATAATAATGATACATAATGATATATAATAATGATAATAAAAAATGATAACAAAAATTATTATAATGATGATAATAGTAATGGCAATAGCAATAATAGTAATGATATTAATGATAATAGTGATAATAATGATAGTGATGATAATAATAACAATAATGATAATAGCAATAACAATGATAATAAGAAAGATCGTATCAATGAAATAAAAGTGATTATATCAATTATAATGATGATATTGATAATAAAAGATTAAGATGATAATGATAATGATAAAATTATTGATGAGGATAACAACGATAATAATTATATTATAAATATGATAATAATGATGATAGTAATAATAATAATAATGATAATGAAAATATTACTACTACTACTACTACTAATGATAATGATGATGATAATAATAATAATGATAATAATAGTGATAATGATAATGATAACAATAATGAAAATGATAAACATAATCATAATGATGATTTTTATAACATTAATAACTATAATAGTAATAATAACTATGAAAATATCAATAACAGTATTAGTAACAATAACAATGACAATATCAATACCAATAATACTTGTAATTATGATTATAACAGTAATAATATTAATAACAACAATAACGATAATAATAATGATAATAGTAACAATTATAATGATAAACATAATAATGATGATAATTATCATGATGACGGTAATAATGATGATATTAATGAATAATGATGATAATAATGTTAATAATGATGATGATAATAATATTAATAATGATGATGATAACAATAATAATCACCTTTCTCAAGTACACTGGTGATATCCACGTATCCCCATCTCGCAATGCTAATGAATCTTTTAAAAAATTCCTGCATCGAATCATAATGTGGATCACTACCAAAGTGATGGTTAACTTGGGCACAAACACACTTCTAGTAAATATTTCATAATTACTGAGTTATCCTGCTAACCAACTAACTAAAGAATGCTTTCAAAACCATAATCTCCTTGGCGGAGGTAATTACAATGATGATAAATGATATCATTATGTGATTATTGTTAATATTTTTTCATTGTCATAGTTTCCGATGTTACTTGTTCCTCTTGTCCTTGTGATTATGGTGTTAATAGCATCAATAAAAGGCAATGATCCTGTCAGTGAAAGAATGGATTTGTGATGAGTAAGAATAACAATTGAATCTTTCGTGCCTCACTATATGTGGAGCCATCTATATGTCACCACAATAAATGAACTAAAGTTGCGTTGGCCATTTCATACAATCGTGTCATCCGAAGTGGATTAAACGCCCATTCTCTCTTTACGAATTGAACAATATTGATAAGGTGTATCACTGCATTTACCTAGAATGGGCAGCGGTGTCTGTGGAGACTTAATTCACAAAGTCCCGGGTCAGAGAGGAGGTTTGGCTGATAAGAATTTAATTGCCGGCTGCGCGCCTCTACTTCATAGCGTTGCCCTCGGTGCTATACTGTTATCATCTACTCTTTTGGTGTCGTTTTCGTCATTTTATGTTATCATCATCATCTCTCTTATGGTATCTTTATCCCTATTAACTATGATCCTTATTGTTATTGCTGTTATTACAACGCTATCATTGGTATCAACATAGCATTATCATTAGTAATAAAATTCTGTTACCATGTCAGCAGTATCATCGTTAACTTCACTATCATGTTCATATTTATCTTCTTCATTATCATGATCGTCTTGATTATAATCATTGACATTGCTATGATTATTATAATTATCACCATTACTGTTATTACTATCAATATTATTATAATCGTTATCATCATTAAGAGAATTACTATTTTTATTGTCATCATTACTATTATTGTTTTGCTGTTACCATTGTTGTTGTCATTATTTTTATTATCATCATTATTCTTATCATTATCATTATTGTTATCATTATTATTATTATCATTATTATTACTGTCATTACTATTATAATTTTTATTATCATTATTAGTGTTGTTGTTATTATTATTATTATTATTATTATTATTATTATTATTATTATTATCATTATTATTAATAATACTATTATCATCATCAATATTATTACTATTACTATGATTATCATTATCAAAATTATCATTATCACAATTATTATTGTTTTTATTATCATCATTACTATTATCATTGTTATTATCTTTTTTGTTATTATTGTCATTATTATTATTATTCTTATCATCTCCCTTACCATTATCATTATCTCATCATATTATTCTTATGATGGTTATCATCATTATTATTATAGTCATTATTATATTTAGTGTTATTATAATTATCATTATAATTATCATTATCTCTCAGTAGCAGTAGTTGTAGCTGCTAGTTGTTATTATCATTATTATCCTCAATATGATAATAATTATTATTATATCATCATTATCATTTTTGTTGTAATCATTACTGCATAATTGTTGTTTTAGTTGCAGTTATCATTATCATTACCATTTTCATTATTATAATTTTTATTGTTATCATTACTGTTATTGTTATAATTATTGTTGATGGTATTATCATCATTGTTGTTATTATCGTTATTACCATTATCATCATCATCATCATTATTACAAAATTATTATTATTCTTATTTCATTATAGTCATTGTTGTTGTTAGTACTATTTTTGTTATTTTATCATTATTATCATTATTACTATTATTATTATTATTATTATTATTATTATTATTATTATTATTATTATTATTATTATTATTATTATTATTATTATTATCATTATTATTATTATCATTGCTATTATTAATATCATTATCATTATTATTGTTGTTGCTGTTGTTTTTATTATTATTGTTATCATTATTTCTATCATCATCATTACTACTGCTACTACTACTGCTATAATCATCATCTTTTTTATCCCAATCATTATCAATATTACCATCATTCTTTTTATCATCACTATGATTTTCAACAATATCATCATTATGATTTTTACCACTTTATAACATGAATAAAAAAAAAATCAATTAAATCGAAAACTTTAGTTTCTTACTTCACTCTCCATTCTTCTACTAGTATTGTTATTACTATTATTACATTTCTTATCATTATCATTGTTATCATTACTATCGTAATGTTTATTATCATTATCATTATTATGACTATTATCCTCACTATCATAATTATCATTGTTATCATTATCATTATCATCATCATTATTGCTATTATTATTATTATTGTTATTGTTATTATTATCATTATTACTTTGTTATAGTTTTTGTTATTATATTTTCATTCTAATTATCATTAATAGTTTTTCATTATGATGATTTTTAATATCCTCCTCATTATTATTGCTATCATTATTTTGATCGTTATAAATATTATCAACATCATTAATATCATATCATCATTATGATTATTATAATCATTATCATCATTATAATTATTATCATCTTTATTATCATCATTACCATTATCACTATTATCATCATTGTTATCAGCCTCACCATCCTCGTCCTCACTGCCCTGACCTCCCAGGCGCATTCGGCCCTGGGAAGATGAGCGCGAGGAAGGCCGCTGGCTCGACGGAGGCGGCGAAGGGGGCCGAGGAGGATCGCGGGACGTGGGGGAACCAGTGCGAGTTCTTCCTGTCGTGCCTGGGCTACGCCGTCGGCTTCGGCAACGTGTGGAGGTTCCCTTACCTCTGCTACAAGAACGGCGGCGGTGAGTGCGCGGGGAGTGGCTCAGGGAACGGCTTTGGCCTGGGTAGAAGGGGGGGGGACGAGAGAACGGCGGCGGGGAGTGGCTCAGGGGAGCGGCTTTGACCTGGGACAAGAACCGGGTTTTGAGATCCTGTGCAGCTGGGCGTAAAGGGGAGTGGGGTGCAAAAAGACCAGCGGTATTGAATCAGTGCTGATTAACTTTCAAGAAAAAGCATTGCCATGCTTGCAAGACCGGGCGCACTCAACAGTTGATAGATGATAAGGATTTTGGTGAACATGATCGGTAGAATGAAGTATGAGATTCGGCCGTAAATGCCGCAGTGTTGTGAAAATGAACTGTTCATACATAGGCTGTATCATCCTAATGCGACACCAAGAGTCCTAAGATATTCAATGACAGAGAGCCTCCGGATATTCTCAGGGATGCTGCAAGATTTAACTTTGTCTTTACGTATCATAATAATATGCCTACCCTGACCACCTGATAATTTGCACCATATACACTGGTGGTTATAATCTACCTGTAAGGTGATTGCCATGTATTTGTTCCCTCAGTATATATTATTATAAAAAACATTTATTAGCGAAATACTATTATGCTAATTATAAATCATATCAAAATCTATTTTTCTGTTTCAATGTGAATAATCATTTGCAGGAAAAAATCGTATAAGCTAAAAGTCGTTTCTTGCTACAATCTGTTCGAATTAATATTATACCATAATGTCTGATTATACATAACTTTTTAAATGATAATAACATGACTTTTCATTTCTCCTTTTTTATTTCAATATTTGTTTGGTAGCAAAGAGAAACTACCTAATAAATAGATGCGACAGGGCTAATTATTCACTGTTAAATAAACATCATCAAAAAATGAAAAGAGGGAGGACACGCAGATGTTTCTGTGCTTCGACCGCGCTGGCGCTCTTCGGATTAGCACCGTGTTGTCTGTCGTAGTGCTGGTGGTGTGATATATATACCTATTTTATTCGTTATTACTAGATGATCTACTCAGCTCGGTATTAGTCAGCATGTGGGCACACGTAATGGAGGGAAGGCGGAAGGTAATAAGGGGAAGTGAAGGGTAACGGGTAGTACTGAGGGAGGAAGTGAGGTAAGGTAGAAAGCATCGATGGTGGAGGCAACTGGCAGGATGGAAGGAGGAGGGCGAACGGACGACAGAGACGAAGCAGGAGGTATGTTATAGGTGAGGGATAGTATCAGGAAGAGGAGTAGAGGTGGACTAGAAGGTAAGGGAGAGTTAGAGGAGGATGGAGGTAAGGTAAGGAGTGAGGAGGAGGTAAGGAGGAGGGAAGTAGTTGGGGATAGGAAGGAGTGGGAAGAGAGAGGAGGAGAGTAAGGAGTGATAGGTGAGGAGTGAGGTTAGGTATGACGTAAAGGAGGTGAGGTATGGGATGATGTGGGTAGGTGTGTGTGGGTATTGGATGTGTGTGATAAGATGAGTATAGTATATATAAGGAGGAGTGATAAGTAGAAGGTAGGAGTGTATACATATATAGGAGGGGGGTGGTTAGTGAGAGGAGGAGGGTGGAAGGTGAGGGGAAGGAGGTAATATAGTGAGTTAAGCGTGGTGCAGATATCATGAATGAAGTAGATAAGGAGGGGGGATATGAGATAATGGTAAGGTAAAAGGTATATATATATAAGGAGAGTGAGTGAGAGGAGATTGATATATATACTATATAGTAAGGGAAGGAGGAGGAGGACATAGGCAGAATAAGGAGCAGTATATGAGATGGAAGGAAGGAGGATAGGAGGGTATATGAGGAGGAAGTGAAGGATGAGGAGGGGGGAATATATGTAGTAGGAGGGGTATAGTGAAGGGTGAGGAGGAAGGTAGAGGCGAAGAGTAGTAAAAAGAAGTAGGGACTATAAATGAAAGCAACTACAATACTAACGATACATAGGAATAAGGAAAGGTTGTTACACATAAATACCTACATACATACATACATACATACATACATAATACATATATTATAATATACTTGTTATACTAAGAACATATAGTTTACACATAACTATATATAGTATATATTAATTAGTAAATAATATAGCTATTATAATATTAGAGTATATCATGAGAATACATAATACATATATAATTATATATACAGCAAGTATATATATATAACTGAGTCATATATACAATATACATACATATATATAGTATATATTCATATTATTAACTATAAGCTACGAGATAGTCTAATGTGGTAGGTATAATAGGAAAGGTATTTATATATAGTATAGGGCGGTAGCGTTGAATATATATAGTAGTCATACTATATAGTATTAGCTTTATATTCTCTATATTATATTATCACTTATGTATCTATTTCTATATATATATATCCACTACCTTACTACTATACCTCTATATTATATTTTTCTGCTACCTATTCATCTATATCTCTTTTCTCCCTCTATTTACTCACTATTATTAGCTCCACAGACACACAGATATATATATATATATTATATATATATATATATATATAATTACTATACATTATATTATATCCTTTATATTTATATCCTTCTCTATTACTCTAATATACTCATACTCCTCATTACTCTACCTCTATCTTACTTACACTAGTATATGTTATATCTCTATATTCTCTACTCTATATTATATATTATAATTTTATTATCTATAATACTTCTTCACTTTTTTTATATACTCTTTCTCGCTGTTGGTGTGTGTTGCTTGCTGTGTGTGTGCTCGTGTTGTGTCTGTGCTGGTGCGGTGTGTGGTTGTGTGTGTGTTGCTGTGTCTTTTCGCTGCTGTTGTGTTGTGTGTGTATCGTGGGTGTGAACTGTGTGTTTGTGTGTTGTTTTGTTCTGTTCGCTTGTCTGTTGCTGTGTGTGCTGTGCTGTGTGTCGTCATGTCGTCAGTGTCGCTGTGTGTCTCGTGTGTGCTGTGTGTTGTGTGTGCTCAGATATTATTTGGTGATGGCTGTCGTGGGTTTCTCTGTCGGGAGGGGCGGGGGGGTGGGGTGTTGATGGAGGTCTCGTGTGATGTGCTGTGCATTCGTGAGATGTCATGCATGTGTGTGGGTGGGTTCTCACTGTGATCGTGTGTTGCCTGTCGTAGGTGATGTGATGGTTTCTAGATCGTGGTGGTGTGTGTTCGTCTTGTGTGCTGTGTGTTGTGTGTGTGGTGTGTGTGTGTGTGTGTGTGTGTGTGAGTGGTTGTGTGTGTTGCTGCGTGTGTGTGTCGTATATTCATCTGCTAGTAATATATTCCATTAAGGTTCTTAACATCACTATTTCATATTATATTTATAAGGGCTATTATCTTGTACTGCAGATAGACTCAGCTCACTCTGTGGCTAGTCTATTGAGAGACATATAGCTAATTAGTAAGATAATATATATATATAGACTAATTACTATGCAACACCTACCGAACATTCCATAATATACTGCCTCTCAAGCGTGACACCTGCATACTATGTAATATATTAGTTGTGCATATATAAGGTAATATATATATATATAGCATCACACAATAATATCGTTAATAACTACAATACAAATAAACAATACTTCATATTTCTATCTTTATATATATATAATATAATATTTCACTCACTAGTATATATTTTCATCTTACTGTCTTACTGGCCTCTTCTCTATATATTCGTATATATATAGTATTATTAGCTTTACTCTGTTCTGTCTATTTCTATATATCCGTTAACTTATATATATAGATATAAGCCCACATTATAGTCTCTCCGATTCGCGTACACTAGTGTATCTATTACCGTTTATTATATATTTATAGCCTCTCTCTGTCTCTCCTACTTATTTACTTCATGCTCTGTTGTACTTATTCTCACCTCATGGTCGGAGTTATGGATATATTTATTACTATCCAATATAGTAACCTCAATTATAATTTCAGCTTATAATATGCGATTAGACATTATTAATATATAGTCACGCTATGACCTGCTCTAGACTCGAGTGATGCTATGTTTCACTTATCTTCCCTGTTCTTCTCGATTTAGTAATTCACGTATCTTAATTTCTACCGCTTAGCATATACCTCCGAACATTCATGTCAATGTGACTACTATACGGCTAATTATGTCAACTAATGATAATACTAATATATATATATAGATATATAACAAGATAATACCCTAATAGATAAGTACCCCCATATGATACCTCACAACCCATACACTATTAATAAAGTAACATCAAGTAACACGACCACACGTAAAACATAGACACGCACTCAGCGCAGAGCACCGTTACTATATTGGTAAGCGCAATACTTACTCACGCGGATATAATAGTGATAGGATATACAATAGTACTGCAGGTATGGTATATGCTGCACGAACACCTGTAGGTTACAATGCAAGCGAGTA
The DNA here is from genome assembly GCF_003789085.1 of Penaeus vannamei. Lineage (NCBI taxonomy): Eukaryota > Metazoa > Arthropoda > Malacostraca > Decapoda > Penaeidae > Penaeus > Penaeus vannamei. The sequence goes on from NW_020872277.1 coordinate 218,734, forward strand.
GAGTAGAGTATATAGGATAATATCATATACTCATATATATATGATAATTTATATTCCAAGACAACACACTTCGAAACATACAGTGTTCGAAACGTGACTGAAATAAGAATCAGGACTCCCTAATACACTAGAACACGAAATAAAAATGCACCACTTGTCCAAAAGCATAGAACATAACTACGTGCGAACATTAAATTCCTTTTACATAATACCGACGGTAAGTGCAGCATCGTCATACAACAACATCATACTCGATATTTTTATCGTCACTTTTCCATAATGGTTGTCCGTGATGATTAAAGCTTGTGAATGAACAGGGGACCGCTTGTGTCTGCTTTCAAATCACATGAGGGAGCCTCAATTTTTGGACAAGTGACGTGGCAATTTCAAATGGCTTAGAGGCTGACCCGATCAGCTCTCCTCACCCAAGACATGCGCTGACACGCCTATGGGCGCTGATCCCAGGGTTTAATATATCCGAATTGGGGAAGGCGTTTTTGGTTCTGCGGAAAATGGCGCCGCTCCTGCGTGAGAACAGCCAAATAAGCGGCGTGATTAAAATTCATCTATAATCGAAGATTGATTGCGGTCTTATGGTGTAATCGTAAGGATAGTGTGGTTCATCATTTGATTGTGAAAGGGCTCATAGAGAAAAAAAACTAGTGCAATATATGTCCTTATATATTGTGATTTATCAGTTGCATATAAATAGGCACTCGGTAGAGTGAAACGTATGACGGTGGAAGCGATCGAGATTAAGAGAGAGGGAGGGAGAACATAGAGTAAAGATGAGAGAAGTGGATGGATTGGAACAGGCATAAGGATAGAAGTAGAAGAGAAGTGAGAGTGGAGGAGGAGAACCAGAAGGCATAATTGATGTTGTTAAGTTAAGAAATATAGTTTGGTGACGAATAGGTCGGAAAGACAGAAGACGCGTGGAGTGGCTGATCAACACTGTCATTGGAGTGTAGAGGAGAGAGGAATATAACTTATTCCTTAGAGACAAAAATGGTCAAATGTAGCTTTAGTTGCAGATAATATGAAACGCACATAGTGAATGTAGCACCACTTGATGTATGGTGAGATGATGACAGATAAGTAGGAGTTAACATTCGTAACAAAATTACGATGGACGAAACAATAAATGTGGTGATTAAGAAACTAAAAGGCATGCGCGTTGTAGAAGTAATGGAGAGGTACTGAAATAGTGTAATTCAGCTGTGTTGGAGAGAAAAGCACAAAAGGCCACAGAAGGCAATTGTTTGCGGACAAAACAATCGTGCAATAAAGACAACGCGCACACATGTAAGGAAGCGCGCAACAGACTTTAAAATGCAGTCATAAAATACGGAGAGACAAGTTAGCATGTCTACAATACAAAATACACACAGGCAACACACAGATAATATTATTAAAATAATAACAGAACAAGGAAAAAAACAAAACACACACAAACGAGCAACACTACAACACCTACCAAGAACGCGACAGACACACAGCAACGACACACACGAACACACAACGAGAAACAATATACGCACTAGAACCGAGATAACGTGGAGAGAGAGGAGATAGGAAGACAAGAGAGACAAACACAACACACCAACACAACACATACACACACACCAGAACAAACAAACATACACCACATAAATACAAACACACAACGGCACACCATACACATGCCACTATTCCAGCATCACACTCAAACACAATAAAAGCACATGAAGACACATCAATAAGACAACGGTAATAATGCAACGAGGGACCAGAAATATTAACAGTGACAGCACAGTAAACAAAGTAAAAGTCATACAAATTCACATTTTCCTGAATTAGGATTTTGGCGTGTCGGGACCAGAGCAATGATTAGTCTCTATATTAATATCTCTACTGACGCCATTCTTCCACTCACTACTACATTATATCTGTATGCATGTTCTGTGTGCGATCATCCTAATATTCAATAAATGGGTGTGGGCGGCGAGTTCATTACTTGTTCTATAGGTGGCGTGACGGTAGGGGGTGGTGGTGTAAGGGTGGCGTGACCAGGTGGCAGCGTGGAGAGCGATTTATATGGAGTTCTTTGTGATTTCTCTCATTCGTTCATTTTCGAATATTGATGTTTGTAAGTGGAGTGATTTTCCATTTAGTTGTGTTGTTTCTGAGTTAGATATTTTCTCATATACAATTGCTGCACGTGTCGTACCATTGTTGATCTTATGAGAGGATTATTCTCGTGATTCTAAACCCTTGTCTTTTAGTATTTGTAATCATTCATGTATTTTATTTTCTGTGTCTTTTGGTGGAGTCTTGTTCTCATAACTCATTAGTGCTAGATTCGCCTCTAGAGAGAGACTGTGTCATCACCCTACATCTTGTGCTTCTATAGAGTAGTAGGTGGCCCGTGGTAAGGTGGTGTAAAAAGGTGGAGTAGCAGGTGACCGTGAGAAGCTACGTAGCGAAAGTTGGAACGTGGACAGATGCCATAACAAAACACCATCGTCCGCACTCCTCATAGCCGATGCAGCGCTTGAGTGAATTAATCGACCCCGTCGCCTCTCCTCAGCGGCCTTCCTCATTAACAGTAAAAGCACTAGTGCCATGCTTGTCTGGGTCTCTTGGCCTCCCGATCTTCTTGCATTTGAGGACGCTCTGCCACAGTCTCGCCAGTACCGTCAGCCTCGCCGCCTTGCTCTTCTCCGAAACTGAGCGCGCCGGATTGTGGTGCTGGGGTAGTGACGTGGATGGAGGAGAGGGGGGGGGGGAGTTGGGTGGGGGAAGAAATATGTGGCGATGGAGGGGAGAGAGGGTGGGGTGGTGGGGGAGATGGAGAGGAGGGGGGGTTGGTGGCGCAGGTAGACAGGAGAGTAGGGGAGTGGGGTGGTGGGGTTGGAGGGGGGTGAATGAGAGGAGTAAGGCGTGATATGGGTTGTTGGAGGGGGAGAAGGAGAGAGGTGGTGTTGGTGGCGGGCAGAAGGAGATCGAAGGCTTGGGGTTGGTGGGCCGGAGAACCGAGAGTGTATGAGGGCTCCGCGGGGTTGGGTGGGGGTGAGAAGGTAGAGAGGGTGGGAGCGGTTGCGTGGGGGAGAAGGGAAGAGGGCGGATGGTGCGTTTGGAGGGGAGAAGGAGAGAGGGTTGGGGTTGGAGGGGGAGCCCACAGCGAGAGAGAACGCTGGGGTTTTGGTGTGGCGCGAGAGGAGGAGAGGGTGGGGTTCTGGTGGGGGAGAAGTGAGAGGAGGGTCTGGGGTCGTAGAGGGAGAGAGAGTTGGTGGGGTTGGAGGGGGAGAAGGAGAGAGAGTTGAGGTTGTTGGGTGGGGAGGAGAAGAGAGACCGGGGTGTGGGTCCTGCGTGGTTGGGATACCGAAAGGAGAGAGGGTGGGGTTCGGTGGGGGAGAAGCGAGCACGCAGGGTGGGGCTTTGGTTGGACGGACTGCAGTGAGAGTAGGGCTCGGGCTGTTGTATATGGGCGGACGAAAAAGGAGAGAGGGTGGGTTGTGTGGGAGAAGATGAGAGGGTGGGGGTTGGAGGCGGGAGAAGGTAGAGAGGGTGGTGGTCCTCGATGAGCGCTGGAATGAAGGAGAGAGGGCCGTGGGGCTTTTGGTCCGTGGGGGATCGACCACGAGAAAGATCCGTAGTGGTGGTCTGGTTTGGCTGGAGAGGCTGAGTTGCAGGCGTGGCGGTCTTCGCGGTCGGGGGAGAAAGGAGAGAGGGTGGGGTTTGGTGGGGGACGTAATGGAGAGAGGGGTGGGGTTTGCGTGGGGGAGAGGGTCGAGGGTTGGCGGTTGGAGGAGGACATTCGCTAAGGAGAAGAGGGTGGGGTTGGAGGGGGAGAAGGAGATGAGGGTGAGGTTTGGAGGGGGAGAAGAGAGAGGGTGGCTTGGGTTCGGGGGGATGAAGAGGAGAGAAGGGTTGGGTTGGGGGGGAGAAGGAGAGGAGGTTTTGTGGGGTTTGGTGGGAGGAGAAGGAGAGAGGGTGGGGTTGGCAGGGGGAGAGGAGGAGGGTGAGGTTGGTGGGGGGAGAAGGAGAGAGGTGGGGTTTGTGGGGGAGAAGGAGAGAGGGTGGGGTTGCAGTGGGGAGAATGGAGAGGAGGGTGGGGTTGGTGGGAGAGGAGGAGGGTGGGGTTGGAGGGGGGAAGGAAGAGAGAGGTGGGGTGGTGGGGGAGAAGGAGAGAGGGTGGTTGGTGTGGGAGAAGGAGAGAGGGTGGGGTTTGGTGGGGGAGAGAGCGGGTAGGGGGTGGGGGTAGAGGGACCTTGGGGTTGGTAGGAGGGGTGGCTAGGGTGGAGAGGAGAGAGGGTGGGGTTGGTAGGGGGAGAAGGAGAGAGGGTGGGGTTGGAGGGGGAGAAAGGAGAGAGGCGTGGGGTTGTGGGGGAGAAAGGAGCAGGGATGGGGTTTTGTGGTGGCGAAGGAGAGAGGGGGGGTTGGTGGGGGATAAGGACGAAGAGTGGGGTTGGTGGGGGAGAAGGAAGAGAGGTGGGGTGTGGTACGGGGGAGA
>NW_020872277.1:228228-238228 GCF_003789085.1 Penaeus vannamei
ATTCGTGATGAGAGACTTTACCTTAGTTTACCCTGATCTGATGCAATTCTATAGCCAATCACAGCGCCGGATGATAGCCAATGAGAACACGTGCTGTAAATAGCCACGGGGGTCGAGCTCACCCCTGGTTGAATGAACTTTCCCCACTACACCATGTTTACTCACATTTGAGTTTGAAAGCGAAGGTTTACACTTTGTGGTAAAGACGCAGACATTAATTAATGTTTTTATATGTTTTTGTTGGTGGTTGGTTGTAAACACTATAATGAGATTCACTTTTTCGATTTTTAGAAGTTGATATTCTAATGGATACATTTACGTTCTTTGCCTTTTATTTATAATTTTGTAAACGCCCCAGACTTATTCAGACTTACCATCCGTGTACATCTTTCATGAAATCTGTCTTCTTCCTATTCAGTGTCCTAATCTTTTCTCATCCTTTCTAACTCCTCACAGACGTCTTGTCCATCTCCTTCCCTGTTACACTTTCCTTGGTATCTCTTTTCATTAACCAAATTGATTCACATTATCCTTCGCTAGTCTCCCTCATCAACCATGTCCTCCTTATCCTATCGTCTACTTCCTTTTCATATTCTTTTTCCTCCTTCTTCAAGTTGCTAGTTTCTTAAAAGGCGAACTACCTTCACCCTCTTCTCACCCCCCCCCCCCCACCCCCACCCCTATTTCGCCGATCCTTCTCTCTAAATTCCCTCCCTTCCTCCCTCCCTCTTTCCAGACTGCTTCACGGACGCAGAGGCCGAGGCCTGCAAGAATTCCTCCCTCGTTTACTTCAACCGGACCTGCCTCAGCGTCGGGGACTACTGCGGTCTGGCTGGCCTGAGGAAGCTCAACGAGACCCACTGCCACGACCCTGCCAATGGGTCAGCTTGGGTCAGACCCGTCGAGACAGTTCTCACGAGGATTTCAGCCAGCGAGGATTATTTCAAGTGAGGGTGACTTCTTTTCTGTCACAATTGCGGACTGTTTTGAGGATTTCAATGCGTTTCTTATTTATTCATTATCACTGCAACGACATAAAGCTGTCTAGGTTTTGCGGTGGAGTAATATCTGCAGTATAGTAAATCTCAAAGGATATAGGTTCAGTCTCTATTAGAAAACGATCATAGCTCACGTTGCGAATCGAATCCAACTTAGAACCTCGCGTGAAGACAAGAAAAAGAAAACCTCAACACGAGTAAATAAAGACAACTGACCTCCGCCCCCCTACCTACATTGCAGGAACCGGATGCTGGGCGTCACGGGGCGCTCCTGGGACGACATGGGCGGCCTCAGGTGGGAGCTGGTGGGCTGCCTGGCGCTGGCGTGGGTGATCGTGGGCCTGTGCTTGGCCAAGGGCATCAAGTCGTCCGGGAAAGTCGTCTACTTCACCGCCCTCTTCCCCTACGTCATCCTCGCCATCCTCTTCGTCAGGGGTAAAGGGCGGCCTCGGAGGCTGGTGCTGCTTTCTGTCCGTGTTTAAGTTATTTTTTCACGTTTGCTCATTCAATCTTTTCTATATTATTTTTTCTTGCAAATAGATTTGGGTGTATCTGTTTCTTTTACTTCTCTTTTTCTTTCTTTCTCCGTCCTTTCTCCATTTCACAACAAAGTGGTCCGTCGCACGCGGTATGCCACTTGAAAACAGACATCCGGAAATGTCTCACGTACCGCGTGCGACGCCATTTCTTTGAATTTTCCAGCGGGCTCCTTGCCACCTCGGGGTTTGTTGTCAAACTTTGCTCAAGCTTTCACATCCATTATTGCCCAGGATATAAAACTATAATTCCAAGAACAAGAAATACAAAAAATTAAAACTTTTGGAAGTAGTACGGCATAAAAAGAGTAATTCTGGTGTCTACACAGATATGCGCCAAACACAGTTGACATTACTGCCTCGAGAGCCCAGGGAGAGCGGCTGGGAAAAAAACATTGCGATGTGTGCGTTCTCTCATTCACAACATTGTCTCTTCCAGATAATAGACCATTATCATAACATTTGACAAGCTGTGGAGAAATGCAAATTTTTGCATGATACATGATCTCAATACAATAACAATAATCCACGGCAGAATGATCTAAATATTATGTTTGTCAGATATAATTTTCCAAATATGTATTTTCAGGGCAGATTCAATGCCAATTCATATATAACCAGGTAAATCCACTTCCATTTAGCTTGTTGAACCTAAAAATGAAATTTACTTTTTCTAAAGAGCATTATCAATGGTAAGGAATTCACTATCACAAATAAAAGAGGGAAATTTTGGTATTACTCTGGTTTTACTTCTAATGATTATAACAATATTGAGTGAATAATACAAATAATCATGTATTTAGCAACATCAGATGTCTCACAGTGTACTCTCATTGGCTAAACGTAATGATATCATTAGCTCTGCCCTCTCTTTGTGACCCATTCAGTCTGTGCAATATATTATGGTTAGTGTCTTTTTAGTGCAATTTCTTTGGAAATGATTCAGTAATAACAATGACAAAAAAAAAAAATGATAATAAATAAATAAATAAAAAAGAGACCAAGAAATATGAAATAAAAACAAAGTATATGATATCTACAATGAATATTGAGGAAGAGGAGGGGCTTAGCTCAGAAGTTGCCAACTATGATTTTCATTAAGACTGAGTGGGGCTACCTGTATCAAAGTACCATGTGCAATCCTTTATCTTGAGCTATCTTATGCTCCAATGCACTGAAGTCGTAAATAGAACGAGAATGTAAACCAAAACAGAATTGCCGATTCTGCTGTTATATTTCATCTCCCATTTATCTTATCTCTTGTATCTCTCCTCTTACTTCCCGATCTCGTCTCTCATCTTCCTCTTATTACTTCCCCTTTGCATCTCTCATCTCTCTCCTCTTACTGAACGCTTCTTCTCTCCCATCCTTATTTCTCATCTCTCTTCTCTTATGCCTTCTTCATATATCTTACCTCCCTCCCTTACCTTTCCTCTCCCTCTTCTTATCTCTCATCTCCCTCCTTTCATCCCCTTCCTGTTTCTAATCTCTCGTCTCTTATCCTTCCTTCTTACCTTTTGCCTCCCCTCCTTATCTCTCATCTCTCTCCTGTTACTTAACGCTTCTGCTCTCATCTTCTTATTACGCATCTCTCTTCTCATTACTCCTCTTACGTATCTCTTACCTATCCTCCTTATCCCCTGCCTCCCCTTCTTTTCTCTTATCCCCCTCCTCTTCCTTCGTGCTTCCTCCCCTCCTTCTTATTTCTCATCTCTCTTCTCTTATCCTTCCTTCTTACCTCTTATCTCCCCTTCTTTTCTCTTATCCCCTTCCTCTTCCTTCATAATTCTTTTCCTTCCATCTTATTTCTCATCTCTCTTCTCTTATCCTTCCTTCTTGTCTCTTACCTCCTCTCCTTACCACGTATCTCCCCCTCTTATCTCTTATCGCCCTCTCACCTCCTTTTACGTATCTCTTACGTCCCTTCCTTATCTCCTATCTTATCTCTTATCCCCCTCCTCTTCCTTCATACTTCCCCCTCCTTATTTCTCATCTCTCTTCTCGTATCTTTCCTTCTTACCTCATCTCCCTCTCTTACCTCCCCGTCTTTTCTCTTATCCCCCTCCTCTTCCTTCATACTTTTTCTCCCTCCTTCATATTTCTCATCTCTCTTCTCTTATCCTTCCTTCTTACCTCTTACCTCTATTCTTATCTCTTGTCTCCCCGTCCTATCTCCAGGCATCACTCTGGACGGGGCGATGAAGGGGATCGACTTCTACTTCCTGCAGCCGGACTTCTCTCGCCTGACGGAGGTGGAGGTGTGGAGCGACGCCGCCATTCAGATCTTCTACTCTCTCGGCGTCTCCTTCGGTTGCCTCATCACTCTTTCTTCTTACAATAAGTTCAACAACAACTGTATGAGGTTGGTGGATAAGTTAGTGGTGGTGATGATCGTGGTGGTGGTGATGGTGGTGATAATGATAATATTGCTTCTGCTGTTATTGTTGCTATTGTTCATACCAGTGCTTTTAATACCACGACTGCTATTATTGTTGCTAATATTATATGTACATATTTTCTCGACTTTCCATGTTTTTTGTCATATGCTGTATATTTCCCGGTCTATTATGGCGTTTACTTTACACGTTGGTTTATTTTCTCTCTCTGTTTTTTATTATTATTTTTTCCTAATCTCTGTCTTCGAAGTCGCCCCATTCGTATTTTCACCCCCCCCCCCTCCAGAGACGCCATCATCATCGCCTTCTCCAACTGCTCGACGTCCGTGTTCGCCGGCTTCGTCATCTTCAGCATCCTGGGCTTCCTGGCGCAGGAGCTCGGCGTGGAGGTGAAGGACGTGGCTTCCTCGGGCTCTGGGTTGGCCTTCATCGTGTATCCTGCGGCGGTGTCCCTCCTGCCCCTCCCGCAGCTGTGGTCTGTCCTCTTCTTCGTCATGCTCATCAACATTGGCTTGGCGTCGCAGGTGGGTGGCCGCTCTTTTTTTTCTGTTGTTCTTTTCTCATATCCATTGAATCATTCTTTGTTGATTATTGATATTGTTGTTGCGGTTGGTTTATGGCTTCCTTTATTGTTTTTATTTTACATCGTTCTTCCTTTATTAGCTGTAGTATTTAACACGTAATTCATTCGTTTGTATTGGCGAAATATTATTTTTCCTCAATTGGTTTCTCTTTTCTTTTGTCTATTATTTTTCTATAGAATGGTCTTCTCTCTATTTTCTTGGCTCTTTCTCTTTCTTCTCTTCATTTTTATATTCTGCTTTTCTTCTTTTTGTCCTTTCTTTTCCTTTCTCTTGCCAACTTCTTTTTTCTTCCTCGTCCCTCTTTCATCCCTCTATTCTGAAGCTTCATTCTCCCTTTTCATCCTAGTTTGCTCATCCTTTCTAACTTAGAAAGACTTGCAAGTTACTATAGTCTGATTAATGTTAGAAAAGGTAAACTAGCAACTCCGATTCGCCAACTTTAAAACAAATGGTGTAAAGTAATAAGAGACATTGCATAAAAGTAAAAGGAAAAAAAATCCTGACGTATGTACGTATCAGTATCAGCTGATTAGAATAACAAAATAAACGAAGAATCGGAGAACAGGGCGAGTTGTCAGTTTTTACTTTTTTGAAATTGGACGCACATTTCCCAAATGCTGGTATGAAAAATTATTCCAAAACATCTTTGGTCTTCATTTTCCAGAAAGAGACAGATATAGGGAAGAAACAAATTGCCAGATAACTGCTATAGTTTGAAAGCAACATAGCATATCCTTATTATTATACTTGAGACGCATATCTGCATCTGTATTTTTTGTTAATTTATCGAATAGGCACATACGGGGACAAATGAAAGAAGAAAACTGAAATGAAACTAATTTGTGACACAGGAAAAGGAAGAAAACATATAATCAGTTTTCTATTATTTCATATTTCTCCACTTCTCTGTCTCTGGCCCAGCTGACGATGGTCGAGACCGTGACCACCACCCTGTTCGACTACATGCCCTCCCTCAGGAGCCGGAAGCCCCTCGTCGTCGCCTGCGTGTGCTTCGTGATCTTCCTGATGGGGCTCTCGATGTGCCTCGAGGGCGGGATACTCATGTTCGAGCTCTTCTTCTGGTACTCCGCCGGGATCTCCGTCATCATCCTGGCCATCACGCAGATCCTCGCCGTCATCTGGGTCTACGGTAGGGCGGGGAGGGGGAAGGGAGGAGGGGGGAGGGGGAAGGGAGGAGGGCGGGGTGGAGGGGTGTTGGTGTTGTTGGCGGTGGAGGTGCAGTTGATGCCCCTTTTCTTATTTATGTTGAATTTACACGCACGTAAGTACGCATGTGCCAACACACACACGCACGCACACACGTCCAGAAATAGCAATAACGAATCTATGCGGGCTGAAACCACAGGCACATGTTCACAAATTTCATGTTAAGAATCCATAATTTCAATTTGTGCACGAGGGCTGTTTGCGTAAATTGTAATGTTTCTTGTATCCTCTGGTTCTTTGTTTTCATCTTTGTATTTTATTTTGTTTTTGTTGAATGTTATATATACGATACCATTCCTTTAATTTCTTCTCTCTCTCCCTCGACCCCTTTCTGACACCATCTTCTGCCCTCCTTCCCGCAGGTTTCCGAAGATTCCTGAGTAACATCAAGGAAATGGGCGTGTACATCCCCGCCCCTCTGAAGGCGTACTGGCTGGTCACTTGGATCTTCATTACGCCCGTGCTGCTCGTGGTGAGTAGCGTGGGGCGAGTTTGGAGGCTGGAAAGAAGCTTTTGCGGGCGTGGGCTTAGCGAGAGATAACTTAACGTAGATTTTGATTAGTGTTATGCCAAGAAGGTTGTTTCTGTCGATGGGTGGTTGTGTATAAATGCATATTGCACGCAAACCAGTTTACGAACAAATACACACATACCTACACTCTCACACTCCCACACACACACACAAACGCCCTCACGCCCCCTTTCTTCCCTCCGCAGCTGATCTGCTTCTTCTACATCTACTTCTTCGTGCCGGCGTACTGGGGCGACTACGTGTTCCCGCCCAGCATCCAGGTCCTGGGCTGGCTCCTCTCCGCCTCCTCCATGGGCCTCATCCCCCTCGGAGCCCTCGCCGCCCTCTGCAAGACCAAGTCCTTCAGGGGACTTTTCCAGACCTCGCCCGACCTGTGTCCTGCGCACGTCAGGTCACAGAGGGCGGCGCAGCAGGGGAGTCCTGCGCCCCGGTTCGAGTATAACAACGCGGCGTTTGAAGGGTCGCGGGCGAAGGTGAGTGTGGGGAGGGTGGGGGTAGGGATGGGCGGGGTTATGGGGTGAAAGCGTACATGTATTAATGCTGCGTTCGGAACTCCTCGTCTTGCTCGTCCAGACAACATGTCCGGGACCAGCAGGACAAGTGGGCCGCGTTCGGAACCTTGAAGGCCCTCTCTGCCCAGAAAGCAACTGGCTCGAATTTTATCATACCGGTGTCTATTTTAAACGCTGCGTAGGTTTTGTAACTCCTTTGATGCATATTTAACTTACCTGCAACTGACAAACACAAACATATCCTTTGAATACACCAATAAAGGGCCATAAAATTACTCATCAATATCTTGTGGTTACCTGCAGCTGTTAATGTTTACATACAAAGCTGCTCGCCCACCTTCGCAGGAGGACCAGCTGGAGATGGACAACTTGTCCGGGACGAGATAGTAGAGATTCTGAACGGTCAAAACATCTCATCCAACTGGCCTGGACGAGCAGGACGAGCAGTTCCGAACGCAGCACATGGGAGAGTGGAGTGTTGGAGTGTGAGGGTATTTGCGTGTGTGTTAAGGGTGGAGGGAGGACTAATTAACAATAGCGTTGCGTGGATCTGCGACGGATGTGGCCGACCTAATTTCTCGAGTTCGTTTTTCGCATCTTCTCCCATCACACCACCCAACTCCATACTCCATTCGCACAGCATATAAGCCCTCCTTCACTATTTTTACCCCAAACTCCGACTACACACCACCCACACCAACATGAAACCAAATACTTAACCTCAATAAATCTTCACACCATACTTCCATTCTTAACATGAGCTCTATATCCCACTGCTCCAAGGTCTATATACCTTGCACTGCTCTAGGCCTTCCCTTGACGTCCGGACCTTCACCCATTTCGCGTTCTTTACCTTCCCGATCCAACCTCTGCTTTACCCTACTCTTCCCCTTCCCTCGCTTCCTCTTTTCCTTCCTTCACTTCCTACTTCCTATTTCCGCCACTAAAACTCCTGTTCCCCCTCCTTCTCTTCTCCTTCTCCTCCTCCTCTTGCCCCTTCCCCCGCCGCCCCCACTTCCTCCTCCTCCTCTCCCTCCTCCCACCTAACGCACCCAGTCCTTCTCACCTCCCTCCACACCCCTTTCCTTAGACCAGACCTGGGCAAACTACGGCCCGCGGCCACATCCGGCCCGCGAAAAGCCGGACAGGGGCTAAATATATATTTATTAAATATTGATATTTATTAAATATATAATTTACCAAATATATAAATTATTAAGTATACAATTTATTATTATATATATATATATTAAATATATAATTTATGAAATATATATATTTATTAAATATATAATTTATTAGATATACAATGCACTAAATATATAATTAAGTGCATTTTAATGTGGAAGAAAGTTGAGCAGAATTAAGTTCAAGTTATCGTTGGTGTGACACAATTCAGGTTTCTCATGTGGCCCCTTGTAAAAATCAATTGCACACCCCTGCCTTGGACGATTATCTCGTGATAACCAAACCACTCTCTCTCTGCTGAATATCAACTTCGAGCCAATACAAATTCGTCAAATCAGAAATTATGATAGGCACTGCGAAATGGCTGACTCCCGACATTGCCTAACTTTTCCCCCTCCCTTTAGTAAGACCACACGTAAACCAGAGTGACCGACGCTTGCAGAGGTGGCGGCGTGCTCATCACCCCCAAATCAGGTTTAGTTGTCAGAAGCCAGACCTCGACACAGACTGTGAAATCGCGTAGATCCAACTCCTACTCTCTTCCTGTAAGGCACTCCTTGCTGCGTTCTACAGACCGCCAATTACACGACTCTTTCATTGACAAATATTCATTCACTCGCAAATAGTACTCACTTCAACGCTATGACACAAAACATAACACGTCACAATGGCCCCAACACCACCTCACACATTCTGGACCTATTTCTCACCAACATTCTAGACATAAGCACCAAGGTTATTCGATGACTAAACGACCTTGACATTGTTCTTGTTGGCACAGACCTCAGACCAACCAGACAAAGAGACGTAGACCTATTGTCCTTTTTTCCAGAGCTAACAGATGCAGTCCTACAAGACATCACAAACTACAGCATGGATTACTCCTGTACAGATCTCCATACAAGACTCTTTACTAGCCTTAAACACACCATATTAACATCCATGGGAAAGACAACACATAACATAAAAAACATCGCCAAGCAGACACATACTTTCTTGGTTCTCCAGACATGTGCAGACGCCATGAAAAAAAAACAATGACTACAGGCATGCGCAAACATATAACACTCCAGGAAATTGTATTGCTTTCAAACCCTTCCAAAAAATATTTCCAAAACCAACCAAGTTAAACACGACTATATTTCCACCTCGTATCAGAAACAATTTTCTTTAAAAGTTGCGCAGTCATGACAATTCAGCAATCACGGCCTTTAAAGACACGTGAATGACCCAGAACACAAAACACTTTTACTTAACATATTTCCAAACCAATTTCACACACAAAGATGCCAATGCACCCAGCATGCCAGATAACCATTTCCCTTACATTTCATCCACGTGACATATCGACTAACGACATCCAGCAACCGCTAACAACACTGGGCTCAAACAAGCCACCAGACAACACCAAATCCCTGCCTTAGTCCTAAAGTCCTGCACCCCTGACCTTGCTCCTGTTTTATTTTCACCCAAACACTCTCCTCCAGCATCCTGCCTGTACACTGGCTTTGTCTACATATTACCCTTCTGACTCTGTCCTGTCTCCTGACGTTTCCCTAAAGGCACCGTTCTCGCCCACCATATTATCCTTCTATTCGTTAACGACTTTCCATTATCCATACCTAGACTCTTCTGACTACAGTCTTCTATTTCGACCAATTAACTCTCTAGGGGACTGCAGACTCCTCCAGCATGACATAGGAGGTTTATGGCAAATGACTTTCAAACCAGACAAATACATGGTACTCCGTTTCAGCAGGTTACTTACGCCAATACAATACACCTACATTCTATGCAACCAACACCTGATACCCACAATATAATACAAATACCTTGGAGTATACGTCACCAACAATCTCACTTTCACTGACTTTATCACGATCAACGCAAACAGAACACTGGGTATCCTGAGGAGAAACCTGTACTATACACCGGACATCAAACATGGCTTACAACTACACACTTATACGCCCGGCACGAGTACTGTACGGTTGTATTGGACCCCCACATCAAGCATGATATCGAAA
>NW_020872277.1:266129-268127 GCF_003789085.1 Penaeus vannamei
ACCGCCGCGTCGTCTACGCTTTAAACCCTAATGGATTTTGGAGAAGACAAAAGAGCGATGCCACGGAGTCTTAAGGAGGATCGCATGACGGGAACTCGCACTCGCCCCCTCAGGGTAGAGAGCAGGATAAAAAAGGAGAGGAAGAAGGATGAATGGGAGGATGGGTGGGAGAAGAGAGGGAGAGGGGGAGGAAAGAGAAGAAGGGATAGGAAGGCAGAGAGGGAGGGAAAGAGAAAGAAGGGAGAGGAAGGCAGAGAGGGAGAGGAAGAGGGGAGGATGGAAGGGTAGAGAGGGAGAGGAAGGAAGATTAGGAGGGCAAGAAGTGAGGGATAAATAGAGATAGAAGAAGAGGAAGGAGGGAGATAGAATTGTAGAGAGGGAGAGGGAGGGATAGAAGAGTAGTGAGTGAAAGGAAGGAAAGGAGGACAGAGAGAGAGACGGAGGAGAGTGAGGAGGGATAGAAGAGTAGAGAAGGAGAGAGAGGGAGACATAGTAGGGATGGATGGGACGGAAAGAGATTGGAGAGGATGGAGGGAGTGAGAGTAAGGGCGAGAGGGAGGAGGGAGGAGGGAGGGGTGGGGGAGAAAGAGAAGGGAGGGGCGGGAAAGGAGGAAGAAGGATGGGGGTGGGAGAGGGAAAAGGGAAGAATAGGGAAAGTGAAAGAGAAAAAGAGGAGAGACTAAGAAGACTGAGGGAAGCAGAGAAAGAGAGAGAAATCTAAAGAGGGGTGAGAAGGAAAGAAGTAGGAAAGAGGATAGGGAGAAAGAGAAAGAGAGAGAGAGAGAAGAGAGAGAGAGAGAGAGAGAGAGAGAGAGAGAGAGAGAGAGAGAGAGAAGGAGACAGCGAGATGCAACAAAACCAAAAATGAATCAAGGGATATAGGCATTTGAAAAACGATGAAATTTAAAGTTCATTCTCAATATTTAGGAATCTTTCTCTGCTCCTCCCATCTCTGAGCCAACCGTACTCGTGTCTCTTTAAGTTCTTACTGGAAGCTTCTTGAAAGATACCAAGAAAAAAAAAATTCTTGCGGCTAAATCCTTGCTATCTCATAAGATGTTGTAATTGCTCGCTGGAGGATTCTGTATCATTTCGTCTACATCAGTACATCAAGCTGAAGTTGTTTTAATGGCGGATTTGATGTGATTTAATCTTTTTATATCTTTTATTCCATCATTCTTTTTGTTATACATTTTTTTTCTCTATTTGTGAAAGGAAATTCGTTGTTTTGATGGCGGATTTGATTTTATGTAATCTTTTGTAAATATTTTATTCCATCGTTCTTTTTATTATACAATTTTCTATTTGTAAAAGGAAATTCGTTGTTTAAATGGCGGATTTGAAGTGATGTAATCTTTTTACTTTTAGTCCATTCTTTTTATTATATATATTTTTTCTATTTGTGAAAGGAAATTCGTTGTTTTGATGGCGGATTTGATTTTATGTAATCTTTTTTAAATCTTTTATTCCATCATTCTTTTTATTATTCATTTTTTTTATATTTGTGAAATGAAATGACGTGGGTGATGATTATAGGAATGAATGTCTTCATGGATGTGTTTTGCCTATAGTACTGTGTGAGTGTGTGTGTTGTGCGAGTTTGTCTCTCTCTCCTCTCTCTCTCTCTCTCCTCCTCCTCTCTCCTCCTCTCTCCCCTTCTCTCTCTCCTCTCTCTCTCCTCTCTCTCCCCTCTCTCTCTCATTCTCTCTCTCCTTCTCTCTCTCCTCCCTCCCTCCTCTCTCTCTCCTCTCTCTCTCCTTCTCTCCCTCTCTCCTCCTCTCTCCCCTTCTCTCTCTTCCCTCCTCCCTCCCCCTCTCTCTCTCCTCTCTCTCCTATCTCCCTTCTCCACAAAGCGAAGTTTGAGACGAAGCTGAGATCAAGGAGGAGGCAAGGCATCTCTCACCTCGTCACGTAAGACCAGGTAATTAACAGCTTTCTAAAGGAGGTCGCTCGCCAGATGACTGTCTGATGACTTCGAAGACTCGAATTTCAGAAGTG
>NW_020872279.1:0-5000 GCF_003789085.1 Penaeus vannamei
AGAGAGAGAGAGAGACAGAGAGAGAGAGAGAGAGAGAGAGAGAGAGAGAAAGAGAGACAGAAAAAAAAAAAGACAGACCAAGAGATCATAAACACAAGAGAACAGACAGACAGACCGAGTCAGAGACAGAGAGAAAAGAAGAGAAAAGAGAGAGACTGTGAAGATAGAGTTCATTTCTCGCTGTCAATTCAAGAGCAAGCGCTAAATACATAAATAAATACATAAATAAAGAAAAGAAATATGAATAGATAAATGAATTCATAAATAAACTAGATAAATCAATGGATCCGTCGAACACTGGATTTTGCACAAAAAAAAAAGAAAAAAAAATGGAGGATAAGGAGAAGGAACACGAGTAAGTACATAGACGGCACAGTTCGGTTGCTTTGTGGATAATCCTCTTTTGGAATTCGGCTTTTGTGAAGGGCGGGGACTAAAGTGCATTTTATTTAGATGCTTATTTATCTATGTGTTTTTTTTTATTCAGTCGTTTATATTTTTTTTCTACTCAATCGTATTTTTTTATTTATTTTTTTCGATCGCTTTTTTTCTGATTTCACTTACGAAAAGGTTATGCATCTTTACTCTCTCTCTCTCTCTTTCTCTCTGTCTGTCTGTCTGTCTGTCTCTGTCTCTCTCTCTCTCTCTCTCTCTCTCTCTCTCTCTCTCTCTCTCTCTCTCTCTCTCTCTCCTCTCTCTCTCTCTCTCTCTCTCTCTCTCCTCTCCTCCCTCCCTCCTCCCACCTCCCCCTCCCTCTTCTCACTCTCTCTCTCTTCTCTTTTTTTTGCCTCATTCAATTTTTTCTATTTTCATTTCAATTTGCATTTCAAAAAGTATTATGTAAATGCGAGACTAGCTTACAATAGTAAATACATTTTTAAAAATTCATCCTCTGTTTCCCGGTATCCCTATTTGATCGCTTCGGTAGAGAAATCATACCTTTTAACGCATTTTATTCACATGGATCACTGATGATATTGGTAATAATCAATACTAAAAACTGTTCGTCTTCACAGTATTTATTTTACGAACGAGACCAACATAACAATCAATAATAATCATAATCGTGTCAGAGATATTAATAACCAATACTGACGAAAAACAGGAATATTATCTGCATCTGTACCAACAATACCAACTGTTTTAGCAGAAGCACGCAAAAATAGCCCTAATAGAGTGTTTACTTATACTTACGGATGCAGAGAATGTACAGAGAAGGTTGTAAGTGACCATGAGCAGGAATGGCATTATCTTGCGGGAAACTTCAAGGGAAAATCGCCCTTAGAATAGGCAGTAGTCATGGAAATTCTGACTTGAACTTTTGTATATGTTTATTTATTCAGGAATTATTTTCATTTATTTATTTATGTATGTGTGTATTTATTAATTTACGTTTTTATCTATCTAGCTGTATTTCCATTCAACTACCTCTCTCTATCTATTTATCTATCTATCCATCTGTCTATCAGTCTATCTATCAATTTATTTATTTATTTACTTTTTTAAGGAGGCGAAGATGTACTTGATAAGTTGATAATGTCTGCCTAATGGAACAACAACAAAGATCACCTTTTCAATTAATTATTATGACGATTGTTTTATGCCAATATAGAGATATGATACAATATGTAATATACATGTGTGTGTGTGTGTGTGTGTGTGTGTGTGTGGTATATTATATATATATATATATATATAGTATATATATATATATATATATATATATATATATATATATATATATATATATATATATATATATATGTGTGTGTGTGTGTGTGTGTGTGCGTGTGTGTGTGTGTGTGTGTGTGTGTGTGTGTGTGTGTGTGTGTGTGTGTGTGTGTGTGTGTGTGTGTGTGTGTGTGTGTGTGTGTGTGTGTGTGTGTTATATATATGTTATCATAACACTGATAATGTTTTGTCACGATTATCAATGTTATGATGATGATAAGCGTAACAATGATAATATTTGTCATGGTAATAATATTGATAGTGTTAATTTGAAGACATAATCGAAGAAATGTTAATAATCCTAATAATGACATTAAAGATAATGATAAAATCAATAATGATCATAATTCAGATATGATAATGATGATAATAACATCACTGTTGATCATGATTATAATGAAAATCATCATCATCAATATCATTTCAACGATACTATAATTGTGATGATAACACCGTTAAAAAGGCCATTAGTTTTTTTTTCAATTTATTTCCATCATTACCATTTTTCGACGTAATATACCTGGCTTTCTGCATTATATATTGTTTTAAGGTATCAAGTCGTGAATTGTTGTTTTCATATACAACAACAACTAGCTAAATCATTCATTCACAAACGGTTGTACAATCATTTAATTCTACTTTTATTACAGTCTATTATTCACAATTTACAATTCGGATTAAACGCATAAAATTGACAAATATTCATCAATATACTCTCGATATAAACAATATTTTTCTTATTTCTGAATGCTACACCGAATTTAAATCAGTTCCTAATGTACTGTAACCAAATCTTCATGCATATTTAAAATAGATAAAGAATATATCTAAATGAAATTTTGTAGCTCGTTATATGGATGTTCAGAATTTTCAATACAGAATAGTATCTGAATCATTAAGAGATAACAAAAGTTAATTATGGAAAGACAATTTGGTAATAAATGGCTTGATTTGATAATAACGGGAACATTATTGTTATCAGTAATCATCAATAACTGTATACCTGTCCTTAATGATGACAGCTTTTCTACCTGTCACCAGTCATACCAAACCTGTCTACCTGTCATCAGTCACGATGTCAAGTTAAGTGCATGTGTGTTAGACCCTTGTTACATATTAAGTTATAATACACTATATTTACGTGTTATCAAAAATAGTGATAATGATAATAATAATGATAATAAAAATAATAAAAAAATAGATTTATGACAATCCAATGACACTTTTAGAGAAGAATATGTTCCTGTTATTAATATATTTTACCATTCTATCAACCGCCATCACCATTATCAATTCTTGAACACCTCTCTCCGTAAGAATGACTTACTCAAACCTCAACAAAAGTCAATCACGAATAAGTCAAGTCACGAACCCTTTCAGTTGCCTGACTGAATCCAACAGAGCTCAAAGATTTCATTCTCTAACGTCAAAAGCCAAAATAAATTCAATCAATCTGCATATATTCAATATCACATGCAAAACAATAAAGCACATCTGTCACAAAAAGATTTAATACACATATGCACTATTTACCAAGTGTGGCACTGAGAGCTCGGTTCGGCAGCTCGTTTCGTTGTGGAAATTCGGTTTTCTGTTTTATATGTTTGCATGTGTTTATAAGTCTCCTTCGAATGGGTATGTATGATCAGATACATATATACACATACATATATAGATACATATAAGAATATACATACATACATGCATACGCACGTATGTTGATATATATATACCTAAATACTTACATACATGCATACTTATTTACATGCATACATGCATACAAACAAACACATATATACATAAATGTACACACATACACACACCATAAATGTATATATACATATATTCATAAATGTATATATTTACATATTATATACATATATATGAAATATATGTAAAAATACATATATATGTATGTATACACACACACACACACACACATATATATATATATATATATATATATATATATAATATATAATATATTATATACATATATTATATATATATACAATAATATAATAATAATAATAATAATAATAATAATAATAAATAATAATAATAATATAAATAAAAACTAAAATCCCTTTTTCTCTAAATCACAAACCATTGCAACCATTGCCCTTTTCCATTGCAAAACAGAATGCAACATTGCCATCCTGTCGACACGTTGCCAGCCAATAAAAGCTGCCATTTGTAAAACGATTCTGGCAAAAGACAATTCATTAACCGTATTCATGTTGACAAATGTGGAAAGGTATGAATGAGAACGAATATCTTCACAATACAAGAGATGTATTTAACCGGTTTCGATTATATCTTCGTCAGAAATATACGTATTCTGACGAAGATATAATCGAAACCGGTTAAATACATCTCTTGTATTGTGAAGATATTCGTTCTCATTCATACCTTTCCACAACAATTCATTAACTCAAACACAACCGTTAGTTAGACTTCTGGGTTCCGCGGGCACCTGTTGTAGAAAATACAGCTGTTGGGTGATACTGTAAGCGTGTGTATTTTTTGTAAGGTAGAGAGAGAGAGAGAGAGAGAGAGAGAGAGAGAGAGAGAGAGAGAGAGAGAGAGAGAGAGAGAGAGAGAGAGAGAGAGAGAGAGAGAGAGAGAGAGAGAGAGAGAGAGAGAGAGAGAGAGAGAGAGAGAGAGAGAGAGAGAGAGAGAGAGAGAGAGAGAGAGAGAGAGAGAGAGAGAGAGAGAGAGAGAGAGAGAGAGAGAGAGAGAGAGAGAGAGAGAGAGAGAGAATTGCTTAGAGAAGTAGATATGATGAGGATGTGATGATAATGATGATAATAGTGGAAATGAACTAAGAATGATCAAATAACGATGGATAATGATAATAATAAAGATGATAATATGGACGGAAAAATAATGATAATGATAGTGACGGTGATAGTGGTAGTAATGCTTATAGTGATAAAATTAATGATGGTGGTAGTGAGAGTGATAATGATAATATTAAATTATTAAAATAATAAAATAATTAAAATGAAAATAACAATAACAATGTGTGTGTGTGTGTGTGTGTGTGTGTGTGTGTGTGTGTGTGTGTGTGTGTGTGTGTGTGTACATGTAGTACAACTGTCGACCCGTGTCTGTGTAAAACGGACACCGACACTCCCGCACAGCAGCCGCGGGCACTCTTCGTTATAAAGCATTCGCTACCAGATTCGTGCATCATTGCGTAGGTTCGGCGACTTCACAGTGAGACCAGTCAGATTAGCCGATTCAGTGGAGTCCTAAAGAAGAGT
>NW_020872279.1:10000-15000 GCF_003789085.1 Penaeus vannamei
TGTTGTCGTGAGAATATTGTAGCTTTCGGGATATGAGAGTAATTTGGTAGATAGAGGATAGAGGGGAGAGATCCAAAGGGAAGGAAGGGAAACGAGGAAGAGAAGGAGGAAGAGAGGAGGAAGTAGTAAAGTAGGAGGAGGAGGAGGAAGAGAAGAAGAAGGAGGAGAATGATAAGAAAAGAATAAGAAAATAAAGAGAAGAAGAGGAAGTGGTAGATGAAGGAAAGAAAAGGGAGAGGAAAAAAGAAAGAGGAAGAAGGAGAAGAAGAAGAGGAAGAAGGGAGAAGAAGAAGAGGAGGAGAAATGGGAAGAGGGAGGGGAAAGGAAGAAAGAAAAAAAAGAAAAAAAAGGAGGAGGAGGAGGAGGGAAAAGAAGAAAGAGGAGGAGGAGGAGGAGAATAACACAACTCACATAGAGATTAGAGAGATACGAAGATAAAACAGATGAATATATGGATATACCTACTTATGTCTACACAAATTTTTATGCACAACAATTTTCCTACAGAAACATACTGCAACCTTTCATGTCGAAGCTCTTGTCAAATTCATGTCGAAGCCATCTGAGCTCTTAACGAAATTGGTTCAAAGGCAGCAACCTGTATGCTGAGCGAGGCAGACCAAACGTTTTGACTTCCATTCAGAGAAAACATTGCATCGCCGAAAACGTTCACGTAAATGTACTTAAATTGGAGACTCATGTACGGCAACACTGGGGTCGTTGTCTTTGGTCTCTGGGGAAGAATATCAACTGGAACAAGAGAAGATCGGGAGAGAAAGATGGAAAGAGAGAGAGAGAGAGGAGGGAGAGAGAGAGAGAGAGAGAGAGAGGAGGAGAGAGAGAAAGAAGAGGAGAGAGAGAGAGAGAGAGAGAGAGAGAGAGAGCCAACCAAACAGATGAAGACAGAAACCTAAAGAAATGCAGACCGAAAAAATAAAACTTACCAACCGGACGAACCCCCAAAAGACCAAAGACGTGGACCGCAAGACCGTGAAGCCGCCACCGCCCTTCCATGCCTAACATTTCGACGCAAATTACCAAGCTAAGAAGAAAAAGAAAAAGAAAAGGAAGAAGAAAGAGAGGAAGAAGGAAGAAGAAGAAAAAGAAGAAAAAAAAAGGAAGAAGAAGAAGAGGAAGAAAGAGGAAGAAGGAGAGAAAAAAAAGAAGAAGAAGAAAAGAAGAGGAAGAAGGAGAGAAGAAAAAAAGAAGAAAAAGGAAGAAGAAAGAAGAGAAAAGGAAGAAAGAAAAGAAGAAGAAGAAAAAGAAGAAGAAAAAAAGAAAGAAGTAAAGAAAAAGAAGAAAAATGAAAAAGAATAATAATAATAAAAGAAGACGAAGAAGAAGAAGTAAAGAAAAATTAGAAGAAAAAAGAAGAAAGAAAAAAAAAAACAGAAAAAGAACATTCCGACGCCAATTGCCAGGCACTGAGGGCCAAACACGAGACGCTTGAGGCAGGCACAGCGCGCCGCCCGACCCCTTCGGCGCCGCCCCCAACTTCAAGGGCGTAAGGGATTCGTGGGCGGAGACAAAGACGATGATTTATTTAAGGAAAAGAAGAAGAAGAAGAAGAAGAAGAAGACGAAAAGAAAAAGTAAAAGAAGAAAAACAATCCCGTCTACCATCCCCTTTGGCAACAACGCAACACGAGTACAAACCAACATGAGGGAATGGATATAAGAAGAAGAAGAAGAAAGACAAGAAAAAAAAGAAGAAAAATAAGGAGAAAAGAAGAAGAAGAAGAGGAAAACCAATCCCATCTACCATCTCCTTTGGCAACAACGCAACACTTGACTACAAACCAACATGAGGGAAGGACATAACTCGGGCAAGTCGAATAAAGAATGGAGAAAAGAAAAGAACAAGAGAAACAAAGAAAGAAGAAGAAGAAAGAAAAAAAAGAAGATAGCGAAACGAGGAAGAAAGAAAAGAAGACGGAAGAAAAGAAGAAAAGAAAACGAAGAAAAAGAAGAAACGAAGAAGAAGAAAAGAAACGAAGACCTTGAGTACAAACCAAAACATGAGGAAGGACACTAAACTTGGTCGTCAAGTTAACCAGGTTAAGACGAAGAAAAGAAGAAGAAGAAGAGAAAAGAAAAGAAGAACGAAGAAGAAAAGAAAAAGAAACGAAGAAGGAGAAAAGAAAATAAAAGAAGAAGAAGAAAAGAAAAGAAGAAGAAGAAGAAAGGACAAAAAGAAAAAAGAGGAAACGAAGAAGAAAAAGAAGAAACGAAGAAGAAAGAAGAACGAAGAAGAAAAAGAGAAACGAACGAACGAGTACAAACCAACATGAGAAGGACATAACTCGGGCAAGTCGAGTTAACCAGGTTGGGAAGAAGATGAAAAGAAGAAGAAGAAGAAGAAAAGAAGAAAAAGAAGAAAGAAAGAAGAAGAAAAGAAAAAGAAGAAGAAGAAGAAGAAGAAGAAGAAGAAGAAAAGAACAAGAGAAAGAACAAAAAGAAAAAGAAAGGAAAAGAAAAACGACCGAGTACAAACCAACATGAGAAAAGGACAATAACTTTCAGTCAAGTAAACCAGGTTGGCGAAGAGTCAACACTGGATATTGAAACAAAGGAAATAAGTAAATATTCAAGTTCGTTTATCCAAGCTGTATTTGCGTGTCCTGTGTCTTGCGTTTGAGTGTATTGTCGATGCATCTGAATGGCAAGATTTGTGTATTTTCTTCTTTTTGTTTGGTTGTGTCTCCTTGTCTCTGATTCTGTCTTTGTCTGTTTGTCTCTCTTTTTTCTGTCTGTCTCTGTCTCTCTTTCCCTCCTCCGTTTTTTCTGTCTCTCGTTTTCTTTCTCTTTCCGTTCTCTCTCTCTCTTTCTCTCTCGTTCTCTATTTCTTTCTTCTCTTTCTCTCTATCTTCTCTCTTCTTATTTCTCCCATCCTCTTTCCCCTCTCCCCCTTTTCTCTCCCTCTCAACCCCCATCCTCTCACTTCCCCCCCCCCCTTCTCTTCCTTTCCTCCATCCCCCTCTCTCTCTCTCTCTCTGGTCTCTCTCTCCCTCTCTCTGTTTTGAGGAAATAGAAAATATTATGTTATCATTCTATCATTCATCTCTTCATCTCTCTCTCTCTGCTCTCTCTCCTCTCTCTCTCTCTCTCTTTCTCGGTCTTTGTCTCTGTCTCTCTCTCTCTCTTTCTTTTTTCAAACGGGAAAGCGAAAAATTAAAAATCCAAAACTGTCTCTTTCTCTCTCGTGCGAGATCTGGAGTCTTTGGTACGAGGGGGGGGAGGGAGGGGAGGGGGATAGGGGGAGGGAGTAGCAGGGCTACAGTACTTTCTTCTTTTTTTTGTTTGTTGTCAATGTCTGCGGTGATGGGGGGGGGGGGGGCTGAGTGAGAGATGTTTTTCTTTGCCTGTGTTCCCGTTAATACTACTCGTTATTGGCTTATCCTTATTCTTATCCTTATGATTTTCCGCCTTATCATCATAATTATTATCATCATCATCATCCCTATGCTTATCCTTATCCTTTTCTTCTCATATAAATTATCTTATCATCATCCTTATCATTTGCATTTTTTCTTCTTTATCATAATTAAATCACCATCCTTATCATTATATTATTCATCCTCCCCTCCTCCCCCTCCCTCCTCCTCCTCCTCCTCCCCTCCTTGTGTGTATGTATGTATGTATGAGTGTTTGTATGTACATATTTCTTTCCATTCTCATTGAGAATGATACTTACATAGATAGACAGAGATACATAGAAAGATTGATAGACAGATAAACATAGATAAACAGAGAGTTAGAGAAGGGTGTATAAATAAATAAACAAACCGTTAATTCGTTAATCTCTATACATACTTTCTTTTTTTCAACAGCAATCCAATTAAAGTTTTTAGGTATTTTATAGCGAGCGACTGGATCTCATATGACAGAATTTTAAAGGGAACATGTTGTGTAAAGGATTTTTTTTCTACTATATAAAACATACAGATTGCGTGGTACTGCTATCATTACTATTACTATTACGATGGTGCTATTAATGGTAGTTACTCTTAATGGTGGTCCTGGTTATGGTGGGACGGGTAACAGAATTATGATGATGGTGAATATTGATGAAAACTACTACTTCTACTACCACTATTACCACTGTCACTACCACTGCTACTACTACTGCTACACTACTACTACACGATTCTACTACTACTACTACTCTACTGCATTATACATTGCTATTATTACCATTGCTACTACTACAACAACTACCATTACTACTACTACTACTACTACCACCATTATTACTACTACTGTGACTACTACTACTGGTAATGTTACTAATACTACTATTAATTTTATCACCATACAGCCATAATGATGGTGCTAGTTCTAGTGTTAGTAGTTATGATGAGTATGATAACATTAACAACAACAATGACAACAAATTAACAATAACAAATGAATAACAATAACTTTATACATTCCCAACAACATTAGCAAAATGGTAACTCTATCTGCAATACAATCAGCCTCTACTAAATAAGAATGATATACTGAAATAACCGCAAATCTAACAGTACAAACTCTATAATTGACTTCAGTGGTACTGCGTTACAAGCATTAGCAGTACCATTACAAACGCTACAGCACAGTATCTATTGTTACAAAAATGGTGCTCGTGTTTCTAATCCACTTTAGGCAAAATTCATTTCGCTTGTAACTTATTGCTTTCAAAACAAGTTATAAATCACTACTTTATCTCATTATAAAACTTTCAACCTGCATGCAACAAAATTTCATTAACAGTACGACCAGACCGTCCGTACAGAGTTAAATAATTTCCTTTTTAGAATTTCCTTTTTTAGACAGAGAGAGAGAGAGAGAGAGAGAGAGAGAGAGAGAGAGAGAGAGAGAGAGAGAGAGAGAGAGAGAGAGAGAAGAGAGAGAGAAAGAGAAGAGAAGAGATGAAAGAAGAGAGAGAGAGAGAGGAGAAAGAAGAGAGAGAGAGAGAGAGAGTGAGAGAGAGAGAGAGAGAGAGAGAGGAGAGAAGAA
>NW_020872279.1:72500-75000 GCF_003789085.1 Penaeus vannamei
TATTATATATATATATATTATATATATATAATATATCTATTCTATCTATCTATACTATATATCTATCTATCTATATATATATTATATATATATATACATATATATATATATATATATATATATATATAATGTATATATATATATATATATATATATATATACTATTTGTTTGTGTGTATAGTTTTGGCTATATATACAAACAGAAAGACAGATCTCTACCTGCACCTCCCAGGTCCTGCATCAAAGAAATTCCTCGGGGGTCCGCGGCCCTAATGAGGCCCGGCCTGGCCCTTCAATTAGCGAACGGCCTCACCGCAGCCACACCTCCGATGACCTGACACACGAGGCAGCCATCGACCCTCCTTAGTTGCGGGGTCATATATCCGCGCGGGTGATGTGCGTGGGTGTCCAGCCTTTAATTTGCAAGTATCCAGTTCAGGGGTTATTTATTGGGCAAATCGTCACTTTACCGCGCGAGGAACCGAGGTCCAGGCTATCCATTACTGGCATATAACAAGAACTCGGACCAGACATGCGATAATGTCTAAATAGCCTAGGTCTCGGCGCCGTTATTTAAGCTGAACACAATCCCGGAGTGTAATAATTCTCACGTTATCCTCGGTGAAGTGAAATTGATTGAGGGGCGAGGAGGGGGCAGGGGTAGGGGGGATAAGGGGGGAGGTAAGGGGGGTAGGGGGGAAAGGGAGAAGGGAAGGGAGGGGAGGTGGTATGGGATACGGAGGGAGAGACGGAGAAGAGAATGGAGAAGGGAAGAGAGGGAAGGGAAGGGAAAGGAGTGGTTTGAGGTAGGGGAGTGGTCCAGGTAGGGGAAAGGGGAGGAGGAGAAAAGGGAGAGGGATGAAGGGAGGGAGTGCGAAGCAAGGAAGGACGGAGGCGCGTGGATGGAGGAGAAAGGGGTGGGAAGGAGGGAAGACTGGAGGAGGGATGGAGAAGAAAGGAGGAAGGAAAGCGAACAGATGGAAAGAAGGGGTTCGAGGAAGGGGAAAAGCGAATGAGCGAAGAAGGGAAAGAGAATGGGAGAGAAGAGTAGAAAGAAAGGAAAAAGGGAGAATAGAGGAACGAAAAGGGGTGTGTGCAAGTGTCCCGCAACATGCAACATTCGCCTATTACTCGTACAGTGTTTGATAACTTCCCGACGATGGTAAATTTTTCAGGCGAAAAATATGGCTGTTGTAATTTACATGACAATGCACGGAGGAACACAGCCACGCGTGCCGGTCCTTCGCCTTTTAATTTCTTTTCATTCCTGAAGATGGCGGCGCTGGTCAGGGATTGTCATTGGCGATAGAGGAAAGGAGAGTGTCTTTAGTGACTGTATAGAGGGTGTTGGGTTAATTCATTTTCAATACGAGTAAATAAATATACATAAATGCAAGCAAATGTTACTCACACACATCTGTCTATATGTCTATGTATCTCTCTCTCTTTCTTTATACAAATAGGTGTATCTATGTATATTTTTCACATACACGCAGAAACACACACTCACACGCATTCGCCCCTCTCCCTCCACATACATACACATAGGCATATATATACATACATAATACACACACACACACACACACACACACACACACACACACATATATATATATATATATATGTATACATATATATGTATTCATATATGTATTATATATATATATATATATATATATGTACACATATGTATATATACATATACATATTTGTGTACATATGTATTAAACACTCACACACACGCGCATGCGCGCATATGCATGTATATATATATATATATATATATATATATATATATATATATATATATATATATGTATATATATGTATATATATATAACACATATACACACAAACACAAGCATATATATGTATACATATAAACAGCTGTTTAATTTCATTTTAGTTTCCGTTACAACTTCTCAAGCTTCATCCGCCGTAACCCACGAGGACCGGCCTCAAAAGCAGACTCAGAAATGCGCGCACGCACGCGCACGCACAAAGGGAAGGGCCGACCAATCAGAGGCCGAAAGCGGAGCCGAGAGCCGCCGTGCGAGCCGCGCTGCGCACCTGCCGACGAAGGCCGTGAAGCGCTCCGGAGGGCGGTCGGCGGGGAAGCAGATGAAGTCGGCACAAAAGAGTTTTCGGGAGGGAGAGGCCGTGTCGGGTGAGGGGGGGCGGGGGGGCGGGGGTCGGCCAAACACAGTATTCTGCCGACATAAATCAAGGCAATGTGAGAGTTCTGACGCATCTAGCTACAGCGGCCAGTGATTATTTTTTTATTTATTACACCTTGCGCCGGGAAATTGAAACTGATCGGAGAGATAGATGTGTTTTAAATCTTAGGCTGATGTGAAATACCCACCCATCCCTGTATCATCCCCCCTTCCCCCTCCCCTTCCTCCTCCTCCTTCTCTCTCTCCCTCTTCCTTTTTTTTGATTGGATGATATATATAGAAGAGAGGTAAGAGGATGGGAGGCCACGGGTATGGGGCGC
>NW_020872279.1:80000-97500 GCF_003789085.1 Penaeus vannamei
TAAAAGAGATAAAAGGAAGCGATAAAGAGTGATGGTAAGGAATAGGGAGCGATAAAGAGGGATAAGAAGAGAGACAGGAATCATGTGGTGCGACAAGAAGAGAGATAGGATGTGATAAGGATTTATAGGAAGAGTTAGAAAGCGATAAGGAGTGATAGGAAGTGATAAAAGGGTGAGGAAAAGAGGTGCGAAGTGCTAGGAATCGATTGATTATTTCAATCTTTTAAGACCTTTTAGAGCATGATAAGACACGAAAATAAGCGATAAGATATTATGATGATTGATAAGTAAGTAGTTGATAGGCAGTGATAAGGAGGGACAAAGAGCGAATGGAAGAAACAAGAATAAAAGCGATAGAGAGAGAGACAAGAAGCGAACTGATGCTATAGAAAGAGAGAGAGAGAAAAAAAAACACGATCTGATAGAAGTGATAGAAAACAAAAAATAAACAAAAAAGCAATAGAGATTGATAAAAGACGATGATAGGAAGCGAAAGAAAGATAGAAACAATGGAAAGTGATGAAAAGGGGGTAGCGAGTTGGATTCCCTTCGAGGCGACTGAGTCTCTTGTCTGGCGCGGAACCTCCTGCACCAGCGACGCCAGGGGAGCTTCGTCCATTTTTCTCTTCTCGTCACGATCTGTTCCCGCCTCCTCCAACCTCGTTTATCACTGGCTGTTTCCTGGCTCCGGTCGTACAATCTTTATTGCTCTCTCTCGCCTCTTTCTCTTCCTTTTTTTCTCTCTCTTATATACAATTTTTCTGGTGTCTCGTTCTGTCTCTGTCTTTTCTCTCATCTCCTTCTTTTTCCGTGTACTTCCTTGTCTCTGTCTGTCTCCTCTTTCTTTTTTCTGTCCGTCATCTCTTCCTTTCCATGTCTTTTCTACATATCTCTCTCCCTCTCCCTCCCTCTCCCTGCGCCTCCTCCTTCTCTCCTCCTCGACTCCTCTGCCCTCTCCGCCTCCCCTCTCTCTCCCTTCCCATCCCTCTCTCCCCGCCTCTCTTCTCTTTCCTCGTCTCCCTTTCTCTTTACTTTCCCCGGTTCCCTCTCATACCACCAGGAGGGTGGAGGTGCGCGAGAATGATGTCATTATTTATCCTGCAGAACACGTAACAGGAACGGGAAATATAAGGAATGATCATAAATATGGGCGGCGGCCCTGGAGCAATATAGGCGTTTGGAAAAAGAGTAGATAGATAGATAGGAATAGAAGATGAGATATGAGGATAGACTAGATAGAATAGGATAATGATCAGCATAGATAGATAGATAGATAGATAGATAGAGAGAGAGAGAGAGAGGAGAAGGAGAAGATTAGGAGAGATAGAGAGAGAAGAGAGAAGAGTAGAGAAAGAAGAAAGAGCTAGAGGAGAGAGAGAGAGAGAGAGTGAGGAAGTTAGAGAGTGATAAAGGAGAAGAAAGAAAGAGAGAATGCCGAAAAGAAAGATAGATAGTGAGTGAGAAGAGAAGAGTACGTGAGTGAGAGGAGAAGCAGGAGAGAGAGACGAGAGAGAGGAGAGCGAGAGATGAGATGAGAAGAGAGAGAGAGAGAGAGAGAGAGAGAGAGAGAGAGAGAAGAGGAGAGAGAGAGAGAGAGAGAGAGAGAGAGTTAGAGAGAGAGAGAGATAGAGAGAGAGAGAGATGAGAGAGAGAGAGAGAGAGAGAGAGAGAGAGAGAGAGAGAGAGGAGAGAGAGAGAGAGAGAGAGAGAGAAGAGAGAGAAGAGACAGAGAGAGAAGAAAAGAGAGAAGAAGATAGAGAGAGAGAGGAAGAGAGAGAGAGAGAGAGAGAGAGAGAGAGAGAGAGAGAGAGAGAGAGAGAGAGAGAGAAGAGAGAGAGAGAGGAGAGAGAGAGATAGAGAAGAAGAAAGGAGAGAGAGAAGGAGAAAGAGAGAGAGAAAGATAATAGATAGAGTAGAAGAAAGATGATAGGAGAGAAAGATAGAAGATAGAAAGATAGATAGATAGAATGAGATTCATATATTATATATATTATTATACTTATATATACATATATACTATTTATATATATATATTATATATATATTATATATATATATATAATATATATATATATATATATATATTATATATATATATATATATATAATATATAATAATAACCTTTCATCATAATACAATAAATAAAGAGATTATGCAGGAAAGACCCGCCACTCATAGAGGACAGAAGAGCCGATAGATATGAAAACCATCAAAAAACATAGAAAATAAAGACCGGGTAGATAGAGTGAGCCAACGAGAAGGATAAAAAGAGTCGAAAAGAGGAAGAAGGAAAACTGAGGAGGTATGGAATAAAATGTGAATAAATGGACAATGAAATATA
Organism: Penaeus vannamei; assembly: GCF_003789085.1. NCBI lineage: Eukaryota > Metazoa > Arthropoda > Malacostraca > Decapoda > Penaeidae > Penaeus > Penaeus vannamei. The sequence continues at coordinate 82,343 of NW_020872279.1, forward strand.
AAGGGGGAAAGATATATGAAACAATAAAAGAGATTGATAGAAAAGAGGAGAGCAATGCATAGGAAATAAAAAAAGAAAAAGAAAAGTAAACAAGCAAAAAAAAAGAAAAAAAAAAAGCAAAAAAAGAAAAGTAAACAGCCAAAAAATGCAAACAAAGAAAAAACAAAAGCAAAAAGCAAAAAAAAAAAAAATAAAAAGAAAAGCAAACAAGCCAAAAAAACAAAAACAAAAAAAAGTCACTCCAAAAAATGGGGAAAAAAAGACGAAAGTGCGAATAAACGGCGAAACCCGAAGGAATCGATGAAAGGGAGACAGGCGAGTGACAGAAAAAGGGAATGACTAGCGAACGACGAGACACGGAAACAACCCCAAGAAAAGGCAAATATATCGATATATATTTATATGATATGTTTTTGCGGTCGGAAGGCGCGGGTTTGGGGGTGTGTGGTCAGGGTGGGGGGTTGGAGGGGTAGGAAGGGCGAAGGGGGTCTGAAGAGGGGTAGGAGGTGTAGGGAAGGGGTGGAAGGGGAAGGGGGTCTGAAGAGGGGGTAGGAAGGGGGGAAGAGGGAGAGGGGTCTGAAAAGGGGGGTAGGAGGGTGGAAGAGGAAGGGAGTCTGAAGAGGAGGGTAGGAGGGGGGAAGGGGAAGGGGATCTGAAGAAACTGAAGAGAGGAGGGAGGAAAGGAACTGGGGGAGGAGGGGGCGGGAGTCTGAAGAAGAACTGAGGAGAGGAGGGAGGGGAGAGGAGGGGAGAGGAGGGAGAGGATGGCGGGGAAGAGGAAAGAGAGAGAGAGAAAGGGGTTGTATGGGGAAAGTGAAGGATAATGGGGGAGACAGAGAGGGAAGGGAGGAGGAGAGGTGGAATCAGGGAAGAGGAGGGAAAGGGAGAGTGAATAGGGGAGGGGAAAGGAGAGGAAGGGGGCCAGAAAAAGTGAAGTGGCAAGGAAGAGAGGGAGGGAGGGGGGACGAAGGAGGGGGGGGGGGGAGGAGGGTTAGGGGTGTCTAGAAGGCTCTGACGAAGAGAGAGGCTAAAGCGGTGAAGGAAATAAAGAAAGAAAAGATAAAGGGGGAATGCCTGGAACGTCGAATAAAGATAGAAGGACAGGAAAAGTGGGAGAAGTCGAAGGAAAGAAGGTAAAAAAAAAGAGAAAAGAAGAGTGAGAAAGAGGAAGGAGAGGAGGAAAATGAAGGGAAAGAGAGGAAGAAGAGACGGAAAGAAGAAGAAAAAAAGAGGAAGGGAGAAAGAGAAGGAGAAAGGAAATAAGAGATAGGAAGAGAGAAAAGGAAAGAAGGAAAAGAAAAAAAAGAGCGAGAAAGAGGAAGGACAGGAGGAAAATGAAGGGAAAGAGAGCAGAAAGAAAGAAGAAAAAAAAGAAAAAGAGAAAAGAAGAGCGAGAAAGAGAAAGGAGATGAAAATGGAGAGAAAGAGAAGAAAGGAAAAAAGAGAAAAAAAGCGGAGAAAGACGAAATAGAGGAGGGAGATGGAAAGAAAGAGAGAGAGAAAGAAGGAAAAAAGAGCAAAGAGATCGAGAAAGAGGAAAGAGCGGAGGAAAATGGGAAAAGAGAAAAGAAGGAAAAAAGAGAGAAAAAAAGACAGAGAATGAGAAAAGAAAGGAGGAAAATAGAGAGAAAGAGATAAAGAAGGAAAAAAAAAGAGCGAGAGAGAGGAAAGAGCGGAGGAAAACGGAGAGAAAGGGCGGGAGAGAAAGGCCATAATAATAACATCACGCATCGCCGCCCGTTTCCTCTGGATGCGAGGGGCGTGACGGCGCTCCCGGGGGGTCGCCGCGCCCTCGTCGTGGGGGGGCCCTGCCAGCCTGTTTTTAGTGGCACGCCCCCCGCGGCCACGGCAAATATAGTCGTCGTGGAAAGCCGTCGGTTTTGGGATATATTGAAGGAGAGCGATGGGCGGTGGGCGGGGGAGGGGTGGTGGATATGGGCGGGGGATAGGGGTGGGCGGTAGTAGGGGGTGGGGGATTGGGACGGGGATGGGCGGTAGGATATGGGCGGGGTAGGGGGGGGGGATAGGATGGGCGGTAGGATAGGATATGGGCGGGGATAGGAACGGTGGTAGGATATGGCGGTGGGTAGTGACGGGCGGTAGGATATGGCGGTGGGTAGGGACGGGCGTAGGATATGGGCGGTGAGGGGGGGGGGATCGGGGACGAGGCTGAGGGAAGTGGGCGTTGGGTTGATGTGCGGGGAAGAGCGGTGGGCGGTTCCGATGCGCGCGTGAGTTTGCGGGTGTTTTGTGGGGCGATGGGGTGGGGGAGGAGAGGGGCAGGATGGGGAAAGGACAGGGCGGGCGGAAGAAGACAGGCGGGGAGTGAACACGAAAATAGAAGAGGAAAACGCACAACACACACACACACACACACACACACACACACACACACACACACACGCACACACACAACACACACACAGAGAGAGAGAGAGAGAGAGAGAGAGAGAGAGAGAGAGAGAGAGAGAGAGAGAGAGAGAGAGAGAGAGAGAGAGAGAGAGAGAGAGAGAGAGAGCAAAAAATAGAGATCGAGAGAGAAATAGAGAGAAAAAGAGCGAGAGCGAAAGCGAAAGAAAGAGAGGAAGAGCGAGAGACAACGAGCGCAAGAGAGCGAGACACAAAAGGAAGAATGGAAGAGAGGGGGAGAGGAAGACAAAGACAGACACGCGCGGAAGCTGTGGGACAAACTGGCAGAGATGTCAAGGGGGAGGTATTGTTCAGCATGACACGCCCATGACACGTGTGATGCGTCTTCAGTAGATTGCCGCGTGTTATGGCGATAACAAGAAAATGGCATTATCGTCAATGTCATTATTGGCATCGTTATAATTAGCTTATCTTTTTTACAGTTCTTTCTATTGACATCTTCATAATCGTTAGTATTTCATATTATTGTTAGTATTTCTACTATAGTTACTATTATAATATTATACTATTATACTATCATTCTATTATACTATTGTACTATTATACTATCATACTATTATACTATTATACTATCCTATTTATACTATTATACTACTACTATTATACTATCATACTATTGTTAGTATTTCATATTATGGTTACTATTATAAACATTTATGTCATCACCATTATGAAATTTGAAATAATTCCTCGAACTAATGTTTGCTATCATCATCAAAGTTATTATCATTATCATCATCATAACGAATATAATTGCAGTAGTAACAAACGTAACAATGATGATAATGAAAATGATGATAATATTCGTAACAACAACTATAATCATTAAGATAATGGAGATAATAACAGTAAGAGTAACTATGGTAATAACAAGAATAAAATATAATGAAAATGATTATAACAACAATAATGATAATGGTAAAAACAAAAACAAGAATAGCGAAAACAACAATAATGATGATAATAATAATAATACTAACAGTTGTAATAATAATGATGACGATATTGATCATGATAATAATAGTAATGATAATAATGATAATAATAATAATAATAATAATAATAATAATAATCATCATCATCATCATAATCATAATTATAATAGTAATAATAATGACAATAATAATGGTAATAATAATGATAATAAAAATAACAATGATATTAACAATTGTCATGATAATAATAATATTGACAATAACGAAAATAACAGTAATAACAACAACAACAACAACAACAAAATGGTAATAATAATGATAATAATAATGATAATGATAATAGTAGAAATAAGAAAATAACAATAATAAGAGTAATAACAATGATGAGGATAATAATAACAATACTGATAAGTAGAAGTACTCAGAATACGCATTATTAGGCAAAAGAGTCGCTGATGCAATAAAAAAAAATATTCACACTTGAAGAATTACACTAAAATCTCCTCTTTCTCAAAGACGCTGGTAACGTCCATATTTCCCTCTCTTGCAATGCTAATGAAATCCTTTTAAAAAAAATTCCTGGATCCGGACCATGATTCGGATCACCACCAAAATGGCATCTAAGTTGGGCTAAGACACAAATATTATAAAAATTGTTCATAGCTTTTTGAGTTTTCTTGCTAACCAACCAACTAACAACTATTCAACGCTACCCATAACCTTGGCGGAGATAATGATAATAGTAATGATAATGATAACAATAATAAGATAATATTAATAGTAATGATAATAATAGTAACGATAATAATAATATTGTTATATATAATAATAATAATGATAATAGCGTAACAATAGAAATGATAATAGTAATAATGATAATAATGATAATGAAATGATGATAATGATAATAATAATAATAATAACAATGATAACAACAGCAATAATAATAACAATAATGATGATAATGATAATGATGAAAATAATAGTAATGATGATAATGAGAATAATGATAATGATGACAATAGTAATAAAAAGTACAATATCAAGTATTATTATCGTTATTACTATCACTATCAATAATTATTATCATCACCATTATTACCATAATCATTATCATAGTCATCGCTCTTATGCCTATTCTTAACAACAACAACTACAACAGCAATAAAAATGCTAATAAACTGACCATACCCTTGAGAAAGTAAGGCTAAAATATTACCAACACTGACATCAAGGAATATGAAGAAAATGACTCCAAAATACCCCATTGAGAATACCCAGGAAATCCGACGTGCAGCCCCCCCCCACCCCACCCTCTCTATGTAAATCGCACACACACACACACACACACAGGCTCCCCCCCCCCCGCCCTCTCGTCCACCCAAAATAAACCTATAAACCCGTTATAAAAGAGCGGAGAGAGCCATACATCAGCGGTAACGACGAGAGAGAGAAGGGTAGCATTTTCCGCCTCCACAATAGGCCAATTAGTAGGCCTATGGAGTGGAAGGGTGGGGTGGAGGGGGTGGAAGGGTGGGGTTGGAGAGGGGTGGGTGGAGGGGGTGGAGGGGTGGGGTGAGGGGGAACCGGAAGTGACGATTCGCTTGTAGATGGATGTGTGTTTTTTGGTGTGATTGGTGGGGGTGGTGGGGGGGGGTGAGGTGGAGGGGAAGAAAGGGGTGTGGGAATGGGAATAAAGGGAGAGAGGAAGGGAGAATAAAGAGAAAATGGAGGGTAATGGGAAGGGACAGAAGGAGGGGGAAGAGAGGGTGAAAGATGTGAAAAGGGGAAAGAGTGAAAAGGGGAAAGACGGAGAGGAGAGACAGAAAAGAAATCGAGAGGGAGAGATATAAAAAATATAGTAAATTAGAAGTGATGATAGAAAAAAAGAAAGAGAAGAGTGTGCATAGGAGACTGAAAGAAGAGTGTACAGAGAAGAAAAAAATAAAAGAAAGAGGAGAGTGTGCATAGGAGACTGAAAGAAGAGTGTACAGAGAAGAAAATATAAAAGAAAGGAATGGAAGAAAAGGAGACGGAGAGAGACGAGAAGGAGAAGAGGCGGGAGAGAAGGACAGATAAAGAAAGAAAAACCATGAAGAGGAGAGCTAATGAAAAAGAACGAGAGAGAAGAAAGAAGGAAGAGAAAGAGAGAGAAAAAGCTAATGGATAGAGGGATAAATAAAAGGAGAGAAGACGGAAAGAGAGAGGTAGAATGAGATAATCACAATAATGATAAAGATCTTAACAATAATGAAACTGATAGCAATATGCATAATATTAAGTAGTGGAATGAATTAATAACAATCATAATGATGATAATGATAACAATAAAAATGATAATGATAACAATAACAGTGATAACGATGCCATTGATAATAATAATAATAATAGTAATGATAATGATAATAATCCTTAACAATAATGATGATAACAACAGCAATGATAATAGTAATGATAAAAACAATGATGAAAATAAAAATACTGATAGTAGTAATAATGATGAAAATTTAAATACTGATAAAGTATAATGATAATAATTTATAATAATAACAATAATAATGATAATAATAATAATATAATATGATAATATAAATAATATAATAAATAATAATAATAATAATAATAATAATAATAATAACAATAATAACAATAATAATAATAATAATAGTAATGATAGTAATAATAATAATGATAATGATAATAATAATAATAGTAATAATTAATAATATAATGTAATAATAATAATAATAATAATAATAATAATAATAATAATAATAATAATAATAAATAATAATAATAATAATAATAATATAATTAGTAATAATAATAATAATAATAATGATAATGATAATGATATCAAGAATAACAGTAATAATAACAACAACAACAGCAACAAAAACAATCATGAATGATAGGAATAATAACAATAATAATATTAATGATAATGATAATAAAAACAATATTGATAATGATAATGATTATAATGATGATGGCAATAATAATAATGATAACAATAATAATGATGATAATGATAACAATAATGATGATAATAATAATGATAACAATAACAATAATGATAATATCAATAATAATGATGATAAAAATGATAATGATGATAACTATAAGGATGAAGATATCGATAATGATAGTAATATAAAACAACAATAATAATATCAATATATTGCTATTGTCATTATCATATTTAGATGATAGTAATAAAAAGGATAAAAATAATGATGATAACAATAATGATATTAATGATGATAATGATATTGGTAACAATGGTAATGTTAATGATGATGATGATCATGGTAATGGTGATGATAATAGTTACAAAGATAATGAAAACATCAATGATAAAGATGCTAATAATCTTGATAAGACTACTGATTAATTATGTTTTAAATTCCGCTTATCTTTAACATAAAGTATACAGCATTTTCTCCTGTTCCTACTCCTTTTACTCTTCTGCCTCCTCTTTTTTCTTCTCCTCCTCCTTTTTCTTCCTTCTCCTCCTGCCACTCTCAGTCCCCTCTTCCTTTTCCTCTTCCTACTCCTCAGTTTCTCCCTTCTTCTTCTTCGCTTTCTTCTTCTCCTGGCCTTTCTCTTTCCTCCTCCTCTTCCTTCTATTTCCTCTTCTTCCTTTTCTTCTTCTTCTCCTCCTCCTACTCCTCAGTTTCTTCCTCCTTCTCCTTCTCTTTCTTCTTCTCCTGGCTTTCCTCTTTCTCCTCCTCCATCTCCCCATTTTCCTCCTCCTCTTCCTTCTATCTTCTCTTCTCCTGCTCCTCCTCTTCTTCCTCCTCCTCCTCCTCTTACTACTCAGTTTCTTTCTCCTTCTCCTTCTCTTTCTTCTTCTCCTAGCCTTTCTCTTTCTGCTTCTCAATCTCACCCCTTTTCCCCTCTCCTCTTCCTTCCATTTCCTCTTCTCCTGCCTCTCCTCCTCTCCTATCTCCAGTTTCTCTCTCCTCCTTCTCTTTCTTATTCTCCTTCTTCTTCTCCATCTCCCCCTTTTCCCCTCTCCTCTTCCTTCCATTTCCTCTTCCTTCCTCCTCTTTTCTCCTCCTTCTCCTCCTCCTCCTCCTCCTGTCCCACTTCCTCTTCCTGCTCCTCCGCAGTCCGCCACCGTCGCCGTCTCCTCCAGAACCTGTCAAGATCATGATGCATTTGAGGTTCTTATAAGAAAGTCACGAAGGAGGTGTAATTATGAAGGATGGGACGCCGCCGACATCACATCCTGCGGGGGTTGTTGGTGGGGGGGGAAGGAGGGAAGGAGAGGAGGGAAGGAAGGAGAAGGGGGTGAGGGGAGAAAGACGGAGGTGGAAGGGGTGAGAGAGAAAGAAGGAGGTGGAAGGGGTGAGGATGGAGAGAGAAAGAAGGAGGTGAAGGGGGGGTGAGGAGAGAAAGAAGGAAGTGGAAGGGAGTGAGGGAGAAAGAAGGAGGTGGAAGGGGGATGAGGAGAGAAAGAAGGAGGTGGAAGCAGGAAGAAAGAAGAGGTGGTGAGTTGGAAGGGTGAGGAGAGAAAGAAGGAGGTGGAAGGGAGGTGAGGAGAGAAGACAGGTCTTAGGAGGTGGAAGAGTGGATAAAGAATAGGGAGAGGAGGAGAGGTGGAAGGTGGATGAGGAGAAAGGGTGAGGATAAGGAGGGAACTGTGGAAATGAGAAGAAAAGAAGGGAAGAAGAAGTCGAACGAAGGTCTGGAGGAAACAGAAGAAGAAGACATGAAGAATGAGGAAACGGAGCAGAAGTAAAATGAAAAGAAAAAAATAGGAGAAAATTAATAAAAAGGAGAAAAAACGAAAAAAAAGGATTAAAAAGGAAAAATAAATGAAAAAGGAGAGAAAAAAATAAAGACAAAGAAGAAGAAATTGGAGATAAAAGATAGGCGAGGAGAGATAATTGCTCTCCCTCCCTCACGTCGTACCTTTATTGGCATAAGTGTTGAGGACTGAATACCTTAAGGTCGATTTTATGCCCCAGATGTTCATATCCGCAGGATGTTGTGGCGTCGAGGAGGGAGGGAGGGGGGAGGAGGGGGGGAGGGAGGAGGGAGGGAGGGAGGGGTGAGAAAAACTGTTGGAGGAGGGCATGAAGGGAGGGAGGGAGGGGAGGGCAAAGATGGATGGAGGGAGGGAGGAGGGAGGGAGGGAGAGAGGAGGGAGGGAGGGAGGGAGGGAGGGGGGGGTGGTGGGAAACTGTTGGAGGAGGGAGAGGAGGGAGGGAGGGAGGGAGGGAGGGAGGGGGGTGGGTGGAAGGGGAGGAGGGCATGGAGGGAGGGAGGGAGGGAGGGAGGAGGAGGGAGGGAGGGGGAGGGAGGAGGGAGGAGGGAGGGAGGGGGGAGGGAGGGGGGTGGTGGGAAACTGTTGGAGGAGGGCATGGAGGGAGGAGGAGAGGGTGAGGAACTGTTGGAGGGGGCAAGGGGCATTGCAGGAAGGGGAAGGAGGTTGAGGGACTGTTATACGGGGGTGGGGGTGGAGTGGCTGGATGGCATAAAGGGGAAGCCAGAAGATGGATATTATTGTTGATGATAAAAATAATGATAATAATAATAACAAACATTAATAAGAGTTGTGATACTACCACTACTGTTTTAACTACTGCTACAACAACAACAACAACAACTACCACTACTACTGCGAGTACTACTAATCATAAAGATAATAATAATCCTAATAGTAATAATCATGGTAATGATAATAATAGTAATGATGTTGAAGATATTAATCACAGGAATCTTAATGATTATGATAACGATAATAACAAAATCATCAACAATAGTAAAAGTAATCATGGTAATAACAATAATGATAATAAAAGTAATAATGATAGGGATGATGATGATGATACCAATGATAATAATCATTATAGTAATAATATTAACAATAATAATGATAATGAATACCACAACAGAAAAAATAGTAATAATAACAATAGTAATGATAAATGAAAATAATAATAATGATTGTAATGACATGATGATAATGAATACAATATTAGTAACGATGATATTAATGATAATAGTAAATGATCATGATGATAATAATGATAACAATAAAAACGACAACAACGACATTAATGATAACAATACTCATAATAACAATAACTATGATAATGATAGTAATAAAGATGATGATAATAATAATAGTAATAGTAATAGTAAGAAGATCAGTGGTATTAATAAGAACAAATGATGATAATGATAATCGCCACATAAGTAATAAGAATAACAATGATAGCAATAATGATAATAATAACAATAGCAATAACAACAGTGATAATGATAATAGTAATGATGATTCAGGTGTTTTTTATATAAATAAGTTTTGCTTTCGACATTATCTTAACCCTTTGAACACGTGAGGCCACTATAGTCGAAATTCTGTGCTTCCAGATTTTAAAAAAACACAGTATATATAAAATCAAAACATAAAACCTTGTAAATTCTCATAAAATGTAATCGGTTGCTTTAGTAGACCAGTAATACTTTATAAAATGGGAATAAAAGAGTATATATTTCACTTTCTTTGTTTTACCGAAGAAGATTACAGATGATGACAAGTGCTATGACTGATATAGACATACCGAGAGATGTATCTTCTTGCAAAATAAAATAATGAATTGTTGTGAATGATATTTTTTTTTTTCGGTATCCTCGTGCTTTTGCTGTTTTTTTTTTTATTATTTATTTAGCAAAATAAAATAATGAATTGTTGTGAATGATATTTTTTTTTTTCGGTATCCTCGTGCTTTTGATGTTTTTTTTTCATTATTTATTTAGCAAAATAAAATAATGAATTGTTGTGAATGATAATTTTTTTTCGGTATCCTCGTGCTTTTGATGTTTTTTTTTATCATTTGTTTATTTTTTTTTTACGGGATATAACGGTAGTCATTAACTAAGATGGATTATTTTTTACTTATCTCTTTAATGAAAGCTACATTTTTTCATAAGGAATCGTCTTTTTGAGCATTCTTACAGTCAGACATAAAATATTTACCTCCATACCTGAGAAGAAAAACAGACCCCCCCAAAAAAGAGAGAAAATAAAGAAAATAGGGATAATAAGAAAGGAAATAATGAGAAAGCAAGAAAAAAAAGAAAAGAAAACGGAAGAACGAAAGAAAGAAAGAAAAAATACAGGAAGAGAAATCACAATGGAATCTCTGCATGGGAACTGCATTCAAATACAAAAAACACGAGATTCCATGAATATATTTGGAAACGTAACAAAGTAACAAATATGCTAATCTATTCTATTAAACGACGAAAAAAGGGAAGCGATTTTAGGAATTTTCTTAAGTAAGATGTTAATCGTGATATTCAGACTAATTGCAGAAATAAGGATCATTCTGGAATAACTAAACTCGAAAACAAAGGAAAGAGTTAAAAGTTGCACTAGAGTTGCAATATAACAATTTTGTGTGCAATGTTTTAATGATTACATGTATACGTACAATGTATGCGTGTGCGTGTGCGTGTGTGTCACTGTGAATGTTTGCATGCGCTGTATATGTGTGCACGTTTGTTTCTTAATATTAACACACACAATACTATGTCTATTTGCTCTTTCAGCTGACCATGTGGTATACGTCTATCTGTTGTTTTATTAATTCTATTTCCTCTGTTTGAATATCCACCAATGTTAATTTATTATTCATATTTTTTCTGTCCACATCCATTTTTACGTCTTTCTATAGCTATGTATTTTTTCTGTTTTTATTTACAAATTTGTTGCCTTTTGCCTTTTAAGAAGCCATAAACTCAATTACATGTATTATTAACGTCCGCACGAATTGCACCTAACTCCACCATATTTTTTTCAACATCGTAAATAATAAAGGATTAGCGAAAACATAAAACGCTTATTTACGCGTGTATCCGTTATCAGAGAGAGAGAGAGAGAGCAGAGAGAGAGAGAGAGAGAGAGAAGAGAGAGAGAGGAGAGAGAGAGAGAGAGAGAGAGAGAGAGAGAGAGAGAGAGAGAGAGAGAGAGAGAGAGGGAGAGGGAGAGAGAGAANATATATATGCAAATATCTTGGTAACAATTATCCTATAGATATCTATATCTATCTAATCTATCTATCTATCTATCTATCTATCTATCTATCTATCTATCTATCTATACTATCTATCTATCTATACATATATATGTATATATCTATATACTATAACATATATATATGTATATATATATGTATATATATAAATATATATATATATATATATATATATATATATATATATATATATATATATATATATATATGATATATTACATTATAATAAATATATATATATATATTATATAATTATATTATATATATATATACATATATATATATATATATATATATATATATATATATATATATATATATATATATATTTATATATATGATATATATATATATAGAAAGAGAGAGAAGAGAGAGAGAGAGAGAGGAAAACCGATATATAGAAACGGCACGATTCTTTGATATGAAAAGGAAAAAGGAAGACTTTGAATAACATGACAGGAAAAGAAATTGAATAAAAGTGGAAGAAGAATTTGAATAAAAGGGCTGGAATATGACACGTAGGATTGGCTTGAGAGATTATATTTCGAGAGGGAAGAGAAGGCTTTGAAAGGGGCACGAGAGAGGTGGGGGGGAGGGGGAAGGGGTGTATGGGAGAGGTGGAGGGGAGGGAGAAAAAAGGGAAGTGGATATGAAAGAGGTGGGAGGGGAGGAGAAGAAGGGCAAAGGGAATATGGGAGAGCTGGGGGAGGGGTGGAAAAAGGGGGCAGGGGCGTGTATGAGAGAGGCGGGGGAGGGGAGGAGGGAGGAAGGGGCGGGAAGAAAAGGAGGGAAGGGGAGGGACAGAGGGTATGAGAGAGGATGGGAGAGGAGAGAGAGGCTGGGGGAGGGAAGGAGGGACTGGAGGGAGTACGAGAGAAGCGGAGGGAGGGAGGGAAGGGAAGGGAAGGAGGAGGAAGGAGGGACAGAGGGAGTACGAGAGAAGCGGAGGGAAGGCGAGGGGAGGGGAGGGAAGGAGGACAGGGGGAGATAGCCAAATAGAAAGAATAACCGGGAGAAGAGGGAGGGGGGGGGGGGGAGGGTATCTCTCTTAGATAAAGGTGACCGAAGGGGAGGTTGGGGAGAGATATATGGGAAGGTTTAATGCGAGAGGGGAAGGAAGGAGAGAGAGAATAGGGGGATAAAGAGAGAGGAAAGAGAGGGTGGAGGGGGAGAGGATTTATAAATAGGAAGAGACAGAAAGAGGGGAGAGGGAGGAGGGGAGCGTGGAAGGGAGAGGGAGAAGAAGAAGAGGCGGAGAAGAGGTTAGAAATAAGTAGAGAGAGAGAGCAGAGTGGAGACGAAGGAGGGAGAGAGATAGGAAGAGAGAGAAGAGAGAGAGGGAAGGAAAGGAAAAGGAATAAAGAAAAAAGGAATAAAGAGAAGGAAAGAGGTGTTATACATAGGGAGAGAGATGAGAGAGAAAGAAAAGGAGAGAAAAGGAAGAAGGAAAATGGATAAAGAGAGCGGCGAGATGAGAGAGAGAAAGGAGCGTGATAAAGGGATAGAGGAAGAGATAGAGAGAGAGAGAATGGAGAGGAGAGGAGACAGAGGGAGAGAGAGGGAGAGAGAGGGAAGAGGGGTAAAAATATGGTAATGGAGAAGGGGGGGGGGAGGGGGGGGAGGGAAGGGTATGGTAATATCTAGAGTTAAAAAAGTGAGATATTTTTGTCTTAGGATTCGTAAAAAAAGTAAAAAAAAAGTAAAGGAAAAAAAGGCAAAATTAAATGACAGAGATATGGATAAAGTTAGCGTAACATCTAAGAATATAAGGCAAAAACATTCATGTAAACTATCCCACCAAAAAGTGAAATATTAAGTGCGATCTAAACCTAATTTATTGAACCGGAAGACGAAATAGGGAAAAATATCAAAAATATTTCAAGATTGTGGAAAAACAAATGGATTTTTTTTTAGTTTTTGTTTCTTTTCACATGTTTTTTTTTTTTCTATTTGTCTTCTAATTCCTTTCGCATAGACCACACATTATGGAAAAATATCACAAATAATAGTTCAAGATTGTGGAAAACAAATGGATTTTTTTTTTTTAGTTTTGTTTCTTTTACATGTCTTTTTTTATAATTTTCTTAATTCCTTTCGCATAGACCACACCATTATGGAAAAATATCACCAAATATTTCAAGATTGTGGAAAACAAATGGATTTTTTTTTAGTTTTGTTTCTTTTACATGTCTTTTTTTATTTTCTTAATTCCTTTCGCATAGACCACACATTATGGAAAAATATCACAAAATATTTCAAGATTGTGGAAAACAAATGGATTTTTTTTTCGTTTTCATTTTTTTTACATGTTTTTTTTTTTCTATTTTCTTAATTCCTTTCGCATAAACCAGATTGACAAAAAGGAGGCTTAGTTAATAAAACGAAGGATAAAGAATATGAGAATGGAATATGATGATGATAACAATAAATAATGATAACAGTGATAATAAAAAGAATCACGATGATAATGATAACAATGAATAATGATAATAGTGATAATAAAAAGAATCACGATGATAATGATAGCATAAATAATCATATATATCCTGACGCACATGAATGGTAGTGAATAAAGAATAATGCAAAAATGGATAAACATATACCTAGAAAAATCACGAAAAGGAAATTGGAGCAGAGATCGAGAGACTAACCAACCATGACACAAAGAAAGAAAGAAAGAAAAAATAAACCAAACAAAGGAATAAACATACAAACAAACAAACAAATAAACAAGCAAATAAATAAATATATAAATAAAGAAACAAATTATACATAATAAATAATAAAGAAACAACATATAAATAATAAATAAAGAGAAACAAATAAATAAATAGATGAATGAATAAATAAAGAAACATGAATAAATAAATGAATAAATAGATAGGAACAAATAAACAAATAGATAAATAAAGAAAGAAACAAATAAACAAATAAGTAAAAAATAAATAAATAAATAAACAAACATAAAAAATAATGAATAAACAAACAAATGAATAAATAAAGAAACAAACACGAACAAACGAGAAAAATAAATCAACAACAGAAGACACAACAGGGACCCCCCTCCCCCCCCACCCCCTCCCCCCATAACTTTTCTCACGGAATCTATTGGAAGAAAAAAGGAAGAGGGACGTAAGGAATAAATGATGGAAGAGGGAAAGGCCTTGGTAAAGGGGGAAGAAAGAGAAAAGAAGAGAAGATGATTCTGTATAATAAAGGAGAAAACAAGTGGAAGAAGAGAAGGAGAAGAGGAGAAAGAGAAGAGGAAAAAATATGAGAAAAGGGAAAAGAAAAAGAGAAGGATGAAGAAAAGGAAGAATAAAAAGAGGAAGAAGAAGAAGAAGAAAAAGCAAGTAAGAGAAGAGAAGAGAGAAAGGGACAAAGGAGAAAAGGAAACTGAAAAGAAGATAGAAAAAGAATAACTATGATCACGTGACACAGCCGTTGACAAGATCACACCTGTTTGAAAGTACTTATCCAGCGAAGAAAAATTATTTCACGAATGATGACAACGAACTCTATTGATCGAACAAGGGGGGTGGGGAGGGGGAGGGAGGAGGGAGAGGGAGGGGAGGAGGGAGGGAGGGAGGGAGGGAGGGGGGGGAGGGAGGGGAGAGGGACGAGGGAGGAGGGGAGAGAGGGAGGGAGAGAGGGGGAGAGGGAGGGGGTGGGGTAAGGGAGGGGTGGGGAGGGGTAGGGGTGGGGACGTGTGGGCGTGATAAGGGTGGGTAAAGGGGAA
>NW_020872279.1:118806-126306 GCF_003789085.1 Penaeus vannamei
TTTGATTTGTATAAAGAAAGTTTCTTCTTTTTTTTCATCTTTATTTTTTTTTCTTCCTGTTGTCCCTGTGTATTAGATCGTCAAACTCGATTCGCGGTTAATTGAAAAACGCCACCTATGGTTAATTAGTATTAGTATATTCATCACTGTTTATACTTACGAAAAAAAAAAAAAAAAATTACGGAAAATACCCTGTTTATGCTTACGAAAATTATCCCAACAAATTTTCCCTCAAATCTCCCAGACGAGAAAAATTATGTTCCGCTAAAAGAAAAAAGAAAAAAAAAAAGAATAAAAAGAAAAATCCTTTCAATATTATCTCAGTTAAAAATCAAACGTCGAACCTCTCAACATATGAAATATATCTACTGTCACAAAAGGCAAGCCAGGAAACCGAAAATGATAATTAGAAAATAAATCACTGTACATGTATACACACACAAATTTCTTTATACACATTTTTGCTTCACTCTCTTCCCATTTATCATTTTTCTTCTTTTAAAAGGTGCATATATAAACATATACTAATTTCTTTATATACATTTTTTTTTTTTTTTTTTGCCTCACTCTCTCCCCATTTATCAATTTCCTTCTTTAAAAGGTGCTTTATACACATTTTTGCACTCTCTTCCCCATTTATCAATCATTCTTTTAAAAGGTGCAATACACTTTACTCTCTTCCCATATCAATTTTCTTCTTTAAAGGTGCTTTATACACATTTTTGCCTCACTCTCTTCCCCATTTATCAATTTTCATTCTTTAAAAGGTGCTTTATACACATTTTTGCCTCACTCTCTTCCCATTTATCAATTTTCTTCTTTTAAAAGGTGCTTTATACACATTTTTTGCCTCACTCTCTTCCCATTTATCAATTTCCTTCTTTTAAAAGGTGCTTTATACACATTTTTGCCTCACTCTCTTCCCATTTATCAATTTCCTTCTTTTTAAAAGGTGCTTTACACATTTTTGCCTCACTCTCTTCCCATTATCAATTTCCTTCTTTTAAAAGGTGCTTATACACATTTTTGCCTCACTCTCTTCCCATTTATCCATTTCTTCTTTTAAAAGGTGCTTTATACACATTTTTGCCTCACTCTCTTCCCATTTATCAATTTTCTTCTTTTAAAAGGTGCTTTATACACATTTTTGCCTCACTCTCTTCCCATTTATCAATTTCACTTCTTTTAAAAGGTGCTTTATACAATTTTTGCCTCACTCTCTTCCCATTTATCAATTCCTTCTTTTAAAAAGGTGCTTTATACACATTTTTTGCCTCACTCTCTCCCATTTATCAATTTTCTTCTTTTTTAAAAGGTGCTTTATACACATTTTTTCCTCACTCTCTTCCCATTTATCAATTTCACTCTTTTAAAAGGTGCTTTATACACATTTTTTGCCTCACTCTCTTCCCATTTATCAATTTTCTTCTTTTAAAAGGTGCTTTATACACATTTTTGCCTCACTCTCTTCCCATTTATCAATTTTCTTCTTTTAAAAGGTGCTTTATACACATTTTTTGCCTCACTCTTCCATTCAATTTATACACATTTTCTCACTCTTTTTAAAAGGTTGCTTTATAACACCTGGTGCTTATACACATTTTTTGCCTCACTCTCTTCCCATTTATCAATTTTCTTCTTTTAAAAGGTGCTTTATACACATTTTTGCCTCACTCTCTTCCCATTATCAATCAAATTTCTTCTCACTCTCTTCATTTATTCAATTTCTTCTTTAAAGGTGCTTTATACACATTTTTTGCCTCACTCTCTTCCCATTTATCAATTTTCTTCTTTTAAAAGGTGCTTTATACACATCTTTGCCTCACTCTCTTCCCATTTATCAATTTCCTTCTTTTAAAAGGTGTTCTCCCTTTCCTGCCGCCAGGACACCATGGACTACATCCGGGAATTCGACATCCGGCTGGAGAAGGAGATGTACTACGCCGGGGAGACGCTGCAGGGCCAGGTCGTCCTCAACACGGTCGAGAACTTCAAGCTGAGAGGTAAGGGCGTTCCTCGAGGGCGAGAGGTTTGGGTGTTCTTCGAGGGTAAGGCAAGTGGGTATAAGGGCGTTGTTCGAGGGCGAGAGGTTTGGGTAAGGAAGTGGGTAAGGGTTGTGGGGGAGGGTGGGGAGGGTTAGAAGGTTGGGGTGGTGTCTTAGGTAAGCGCAGGGGGAGGAGGAGGGGGTAGATGCCCATGGGGAAGGGGTGGAGGGTCGGGTGAAGGGGTTAAGAGAAAGGGTTGAAGGAAAGAACTGTTCGTCACAAAAATGGCATAAAACTTCCGCTCCATTCCAAATCTTCCGAAAAATTACGAATAAGAAAGCCTTCCTCCTCGCCCTCTCGCCTCACTCAGAACCCAAAGGAAACCGCGATTCCCTCCGACCACAAGAACAGCGATACGTCTCTTCGGCCAGCGCTAAATTCAGGCTTAATTCAGGCTTTATTCGGCGGCTGTCTCGCAAGCTCGCTCCCTCGCCCTGAAATCGGCTCCCTAATGCTGAATTACAGAGGTGATGCGTCGGGTTCAGGCGCGACCCGAGCCTCCCAAAGCATTTTCGAAGTAAATTACTTTCTGTGGTGAAAGATTGGCGCGGTATTTGGGTTCATGTCTAAGGGAAGGCGTGTAGACATGTTTATATGGACACACGTATACATACACGACGATATAAGGCGTGTAGACATGTTTAAATACACGTACATATACGTACACGTCGATATACATACGTAAAATATGAATGAGCTGTGCTTACATACATACACACGCATACGAGAATAATAATAATGATATTGACTCTTTCTTTCTTGCTCTTCTTCTCGCCTCTTCCTCTCCTCTCCTTCCCACCTCCATCTACCCCCCCCCCCCCGCCCTATTCATCACCATCAGCAAGAATAGACTCGCTTTGATTGAATGGAAATAAAAACGGAATGTTTTCTCTCTCAGCCAAGATTGGAGGCTAATATTTTCCTCCCTCCCTCCTCCTCCTTCTCTCTCGCGCGCTGCCGTTCTCACTCTCTCTCTCTTTCATTATATGTCGTATCTTTCCCCTCCCTCCCCCCTTCCTCTCTCTCTCTCTGTCTCTATCTCTCTCTCTCTCTGTTCTCACTGTCTCTCTCTCTGCCATATACTCTCCTTCCCCCCGCTCTCTCTCTTTCTCCTTCTCATTCTATCTCTCTCTCTCTTTCTCTGTCTCTCACTCTCTCTCTGTTTGTCTCATACCCCCCCCTCTCTCCCTCCTTATTTGGTCTTTATTATTGCAAAAGCATAATCAATATAATAAATGCAATAATCAAACATATTTTTCTTATCGTAGATAGTGCTCACAGACTTGGCAACGTCGGTTAAACATCGGCACACTGTTTGTGAAGATACGAGCATAAATCCATTCCGTCTAAAATATTACATTTGGGCCACAATAATTATCATTATGATTATCATTATTCATGCTGTCATTATTAGCATTGCTGTATTATTTTCTTACTACCCTTCCCTCTCCCTCCTTCTTACGTCTTCCCTTTCTACACACCTTGCCCTTTTCCTCTCCTCCCCTCCTGATACTCCACCTCCTTGCCTTTCCCTCTCCTCCCCCTCCTTCCCCTCCACACTTCCTCCCCCCTTTCTCCCTTCCTCTCCCTTAACCTCCCACCCATTGATGTCTAGTTCATTTATGTGTTTCAACCATTAACCATTAACCTGTTACTCACGCCCTTATTCCGCCTTAAGACCATTGTCCATTCGTTTGTGGGTGTTGTGGACCACGGTGTTGATTTTGTTGTTGTTGTTATTTTTTGTTGTTGCTTTTGTTGTTGTTTTTTATTGTTTTATATTTTCTTTGTCTTTGTTTGTTGTTGCTATTTTTGTTGTTGCTATTTTATTGTTGTTATTTTTTTCTATTTTGTTTGTTGTTGTTGTCTGCTTTTTTATTGTTTTGTTATTTTTTCTTGCTTTCGTCTTTATGTTGTTTTTGTTGTTATTGCTGTCGTTGCCATGTCCTTGTTATCATAAGTGTGTTATATTGTGTGTGAGTTGTATGTGGTTTAGAGTCCTCTTGTTCCATTCACAAAACTAACATGTATTTTGGGAACGCACACGCGCGCATACAAACAACCTAAACGAACGCAAACTCCCAAATACAGAAAGAAAAGCCAATGGCATAAGACATGAAATGACATTTCTTCCTTACGCCAAACACTCAAACAAACATTTTTTCTCCCTTTCGAAAGAAACACGAACACACACTAGCCAACGCACCATTCCCTACCTCATATAAAGGAATACACTCGACTAAACACTCCATCTCTTTTCCAAAAAAAAAAAAAAAAAAAAAAAAAAAAAAAAAAAAAATGAAAAGAAAAGAAGAAAACACACCCTGCCAACACACTCTCTCCCTCCCCACAAACCAAACACTCAAACAAACACACTCTTACAAAAGTAGCAAGCACACCTCGATCAAACACACTCTTTCCCCCCCCCCCATCCAAGAAAGAAACACACACACACGCAACCAAACACACACACACTCACACACAGCACACACACACACACGCACCAAAACACACACACAACCAAACACACCTCGCACACACACACACACACACACACACACACACACACACACACAATACACACACACACACACAAACACACGCGCGCACACAACAACCAAACAACCCTCCCGCCCCCCGCCCCCCTCCGCCTCCCCCGCCCAAGCACTCCATCCGGGCATTTGTCACAATCACGCGCCTGCACGCTCACAGGTGGTGCACAGGTGGCTCTAAGCGCAGAGGGGGAGGGGGGGGAGGGGGCAAAGCAGGAGAAAGTGGAGGGAATCGATTTAGCAAGATGACTCAGGGTTGGGAGTTGAGTTGGGTTGAGTTGAGTTGAGTTGAGTTGGGTTGAGTTGGATTGAGTTGAGTTGGGGTTGAATTGGCGATTGAGTTGGGTTGAGTTACGTTGAGTTGAGTTGAGTTGAGTTGGGTTGAGTTGAGTTGGGTTGAATTTGGTTGAGTTAGGTTGACTTGGGTTGAGTAAGTTTGGGGAGATTAGGTTGAGTTGGGTTGACTTTGGCAAAGGGAGTTTTAGCTGTGGAATTTAGCTTAAGGAGTTTGAGTTTAGGTTGAGTTGGGTTGAGTTCAGCAAAAGCGAATTTAAATGGAGTTTGAGCTTAATTGAGTTAAGCAGAAGCGTTTTTGTGGGAGTGGGAGTTTAGTTTGAGTTAGGTTGAGTTGAGTTGATTGAGTTTGGGTTGAGTTCAGCAAAAGGGAATTTAACGCGAATTTGAGTTGGGTTGAGTTTAGCAAAGGAAACTTAGCGCAGGGTTGAGTCTAGCTTGAGTTAGCTTGAGTTTGGCAAAGGGTGTTTTAACAGACGCAGTTTGAGTTTAATTTCACTTGATATAGAAAGGGAAATATAGCAATAATGATAATAACGATGATATTAAGAACACCTGCAATAACTCCAAAAAATAACAACAATAACAGCGATAAAGAACACAATGACGATGTTATTTACAAAACGACACCAATTATACTTACGAGAACAATTCCTATAATAATAAGATAGAAATAAACCTTCTAGAAGCTTCACTGATCTTTCCATCTGCTTTTCCAGTGAAAATAGCAATTAATAAAAAATTATTATCGTTAAATACACATTGACTCTATGATAGAATTAAAGGAAAACATTATACTCTAGTTAGATAGTTTACGTGAATTTAGTGCAAGTTAAATATCTTTATGGATGATTTATTTTCGTGATTATGCAATTAACAGATAGTTTACCGTTACTCTTTTTCGAATTTGACAATTAAGTCATTATATCCGATTCATCAAAAAAACAACAACAAAAAAAACTTCCATATCACGTCACAACGTTATGTTTATCTAATAAAGCTGATAACTAAGTTATTAGTATGGTATAATTGCATTTGTGTTTTGCGCGGGAACCGAATGGCTAATTTTGCGCAACCCGGAATGAATGCAGATCAGGGTCACACAACAGTTTATCCCGCTTAGAATTTGTTTTTTGCTTTATTTCTATTCTATTATCACTATCATTCATCATATTCGTTTATATGAATGATTGAAATAGGGAAAAATATATATATATCATCCTCATTCGAGTCTATTACTTCGTGCATATTCAAGTAATTCGATTTTGGAATTCTCTTTCGGTAATTTCAAAATCCTCTTTGATGGCGAAGCGTTCTGCATACTGATCACAGACGCCGTCCCGCTTCGGTCGATCTCTGGTGGCTGTGAGGTGCATATCTAAACGCACACTCACGGACATGTATTTATACACACACAGACACAGATACGCACACAGACGTACACACAGACACACACACACACACACACAGGCACAAATACACACACACACACACAGACACACACACACACACACGCACACACACACAGGGAGGGGGGGGGGGGGGGAGGGGGAGAGAGGCAACGACGTGCGGGATCCCAGTGGACAGAAAGACGTGAAGCGAATACTTCCAACTCATGTCACTGTGTCGTAAGAGGCGACCGCAGGGCCCCTCCGACCGCACCCGAGGGGGCCAGCCACACCCCAGGGGCGCAGGATGGGGGAGGCCTAGTCCGACAATGGATTCTGAAGGATGAAAAATAAGACACATATACATATACATATATATACATACATACATATATATATATATATATATATATATATATATATATATATATATATATATATATATATATATATATATATATATATATATAATATATATGTATATATATATATATATATATATATATATATATATATATATATATATATATATATATATATATATATATATATATGTATGTACGCATATGTGTATGCATGTATAAAGATGTCTATACACATATCATGAGTATTACTGTTAATTTGTGTCCATACGTGCATTTATGTACAAACCTTAACAGCTTCACGCCTTACTGAAACCCTAAACATGTAAGATAAACACAATGCTAGCAAGTATCATTCACGTATACCCACTGTGTACCTTTAAATGTTATCTTTTACATTCAACACTTTTAGCATTTTATTTTATTTTTCTGTAATACCGCTTATCCCTAAAATCAATATTATTACTCAATAATGTTTATTTTTTTAACCTTTATACAGCTCAGTGGTATTACGTATTCTTACTATTTTATGCTGCATTAATTCAGTGCTTTGAAAATGTTACCTGAGCTATATGAATGCTATGGTCTGCGGTCAGATTTAATTAACAGAATAGATAATTGATAGGCAGAACAATGGATTAATTAATTTCTGATTTAATCAACGGGAAAAAAAAATATGTACCGCTGGTGGTTGTCATATGTTAAAAAATCATTGATCGCGAGTGATATTGTGGTTCCTAGTTGTATATTATTAATAAGTGATGGTAATAGCATTTGATGTAAAGTTATAATTAAAAGCAGTACGTGATCTAATGAGTTAATAGACAGAGGACTTTATGTTTTGTGTTTTATGAATAAT
>NW_020872279.1:136306-141803 GCF_003789085.1 Penaeus vannamei
TATATTTCTGGTTTGAGATTTATTCGAAATTGAGTCAAATAGATCTCTTGTATTGTGAAGATATTCATTCTCTTTCGCACCTTTCTACAAGGGGGTTGTAGGTAGAAGGGAGAGCGAAGAATAATAGGGAGAGGAGGGAGAGGGAGGAGAGGGAGGAGAGGGAGGGGGGGGGAGGGAGAGGGTGAGGGAGAGAGAAGAGGGGGGAGAGGGTAAGTAGGGGAGAAAACTTTGATATAAGGATGAAAGGGAAGTATAAAGAACAGGAGGAGGAGGAGGAGAGGAAGAGGGCGAGGAGGGAAGGATAGGGTAAGAAGAGAGGCCAAGGGAAGAAAAGAAAGGGGAAGGGAGAGGGGGATTTGACCAAGAAACATGGGAGAAAAGAGTCGGACGAGAAGGAAGGAAGGAGGAGAAGGAGAGAGAGAGAAAAAGAGCGAGAGAGAGACAACGAGAGAAGTAAGGAAAAATGAAAGAAAAGAGGGAAAAACTCTCTTTCTCTCTCTCTCTCTCTCTCTCTCTCTCTCTCTCTCTCTCTCTCTCTCTCTCTATATATATATATATATATATATATATATATATATATATATATATATATATATATATATATATATATATATATATATGTATATATATATATATATATATATATATACACATATTCTCCCTCCTCGTCTCTCAGCGTTTGCCAATCACGTCGCCTGATTTTATCGCAGTTATTGCATGATGAGGCTTTTCCAGTGACAGTCCTTCCTCCGTTTTGCTATTCTTGTTTATTATCATTTTTATTATTCATTATTATTATTATTATTAATCATCATCATTATCATTATTATCATTATTATCATCATTATCATTATCATTATTATCATCCTTATCATTATCATTATTACTTGCCACTATCGTTATCATTATTGCATTTATCATTATTGTTATTGTCAGTATCATTATCATTATCATCACCATTATTATCATCATTACTTTTATTATCATTATTATTATTGTTGTTATTGTTATCATTAGCCTCGCTGTCTCTCCTCCCTTCTCTCTCTCTCTCTCTCTCTGCCCGTCAGTCTATCTATACTGCCCGTCTGTGTCTCCCTCCCTCTCTCTCTAAACCCTGTTCCCTTCTCCTCCCTTCCTTCCCTCTTCCCCTCTCCTCCTCTTCCATCTTCCCTTCCCCCCTTCCCTCCTTCGCTCCGCCGCCTCCCATCCCCCACCAAAGGCCCCAGAACATAGCATCAGCAGTTCTCCCTCAATCCTCATCCATCACCAAAGTATAAATGGTTTCCGCCGCTTCAAGCCGTCTATAGAACCCTTATGACGTGCGTTCGCGCTTTCCCAGAAGGCGTTGGATCTTATTATGTGGATCTTTTTATGGGTTCGGAGAGGCGGTTTGTGCTGATGTGATTCTCTTTTTTTTTTTCTTTCTTTTCTTTTTTCTTTTTCTTGTGTTTCTTTTTGATAATTTTAGTGTATTCTGATTGAAATGATGCATACATTTTTTGTTCTTATTCATCAGTAATATCATTATTATTGTTATCATAATTACTGTTATCTTTATCATTGTTATCACAATTACTGTTATCATTATCATTGTTATCATGATTATCATAACAATCATCATTTCTGTTACGATGATTTATTACTCCATCATCATAATCATCATATTTATTGCTATTTCATTGCCTGATAGATTAAAATGTACATTTACTGAAACACAAATAAAGTAATATTCAATTTAGACTCGACATCAACTATTAACATATACTTCTCTCCAAACACCAAACCCGCAATGTTCTTTGAAATAACAATTGTCAATAACTGGAGCATAAATAAAACACATTGTTATAGGCAAAAAAAAAAAAAATAATAATAAATAAAAAAAATAAAAGAAAATAAAAATAAATAATAATGTATAATGATGATAATGATAATAATAATAATATAATAATAATAATAATAATAATAATAATAATAATAATAATAATTAATAAATGATAATAATGAATAATAATAATAATGATGAATAATGATAATAATTAATAACAATAAATAATAATTATAATAAACAAATGTAAATAATAAATAAATAATATAATAATGATAATGATAATGATAATAATAAATGAATGATAATAATAATGAATAAAATAAATAATAACAATAACGATATATAGATAATAATATATAATAATAAATAAAAGATAAAAAAAAAAAAAATGATAGATAACGTCACAACCTTTTATGTGCATGTACAGCACATCAATCCACGAAGCACATTACAAGCCTGTCATTTTTCGTAGCACAGTAACCAACAGACAATAAATTCATCTGACTGTAATGTGTGTCTTGCTGCTACAGGCCATTAGATGTGTATCTCGTCATCATAATAGATTTTCCTTGTGTTGTGGTGTGTGTGTGTGTGTGTGTGTGTGTGTGTGTGTGGTGTGTTTGTGTGTGTGTGGGCGTTGCGTGTGTGTGTTGGTGTGTGTGTGTGTGTGTGTGTGTGTGTGTGTGTGTGTGTGTGTGTGTGTGTGTTGTGTGCGTGCGTGTTTGTTTGTGTGTGTGTGTGTGTTTGTGTGTGTGTGTGTGTGTGTGTATCTAATCTATGTTTCGTCATAATGGTGTGTGTGCGCGTGGAGGGAGGGAGGGAGGGGGTGGGGGGAGGGGGGGAGGAGGAAAGAGGGGGGAGTTTGTAATGAGGGGTGTGTAATTTGTGTTTGTTTGTTTGTGTGTATATGTTTGTTTGTTTGTGGTGTATGTTTGTTTGTATGTATAATGTTTGTGTGCGTGGTTTTGTCGTTTTTGTTTGTTTGTTGTGTGTATGTTTGTGTGCGTGTTTGTTTGTGTTGTATATATTGTCTGTGGTTTGTTTGTTTGTGTGTTTTGTGTGCGTGTTTGTTTGTTTTGTGTGTATATGTTTTTGTGGTTGTTTTCTTTGTATCGTGTGTGTTTGTTTGATTGATTGCGGGTGGTCCGCTTTTTGTGCTGTGTGTTCGTGTATTGTTTGTTTGTTTCAGTATTTATTCATGTGATCGTTTCTAGGTCTGCTTTTTTTTTTGTTTGTTTGTTTGTTTCACTTTTACCGTCTGGACGTGTCTGTGTACCCAGAGTCCTTCTTGCACTCAACCAGCCTCTTAAAAGTAATTAAGAGAGAGCGCGAAATTCGAATCACATTCCTTACCTTTAAACATCAATTTATCTTCGCAAATAGACACGTGGATATAAGTGTCATCATGATTGTTACCAGAGACACGAGACAAAAACACCAGAGAACACGTGAAGCAATGACACTTAACAATGACACCAGAAAAAAAAAAACACGTCAGACAGACATGGAAATAGCAACACCAAAGAGAACTCACCAGAAAAAATACACGAAACACAATCAGACTTGACAAACACACCGGACAGACACAATATAAAAAACAAACACAATGGCACAAATAATGAGAGAAACACCGGATACATGCACAACAATCACACATGACAACACACACACATACACACTGCACAAACAGGAAGCACACACCTACAAAACACTCACATACACATCCACACACACGCACACACACACACACAACACACACTACACAATCCACACCACACAACAAACCACTCACATACACATCACACAGCACGCACACACACACAACGATCTGCAACAGTACACATCCACAGCACACGCACACACACACATACACAACGCGCGCGGCGCCGCACACTACAAACACTCACAATAAAATTCCACACACGACAGCACACAACACAAAACAGGCACCATACAACACACACCCACAATACACACACAACACAATACACACACACCCACATACACACACACACATACACACAACACCGCAATTACAACACAAACAACAGTCCACACACACAGCACACAGCCCATGCCCGCTGCCCAGCAACCCCCCCTCCGCTTTTCCACGCTGTCAAATACGCCGGGTTTCCTTCAGCTGAAATATTTTCCTTTCGTCGCCTTGCCGGTCTGAGCGGAGGGAAATGGTCTACATCGCACGGCGAAGTCTCGTGGAAAGACCTGGGGGGAAGAAGAATATTACTTCGCGAACTTCTTTATAGGTTTCTTTCTTTCTCTCAGGTGTTCTTTTTTTTTTTACATGTTTATCCAAATTACTCCAAAATGCTTGCAAGCTAGGAAGCGAACGATTTGACAATGCTTAATTAAAAACACAACAAGGCCCATGCCAAAATCAAATAGTGAAGCAAGTTTCGAGAGACGTGGAATCAACAAGATGAAAGGGTTTAAGGGGCTTCCGGAAACCACGGTTGGGGAAGCAGAAGCGCCAACAGGGTCGAGCCAGTCGCTCGCCACACGGGGTCCCGGCAAGGACTCCTCCTCGGGGTGGGATGAGCTTAGACTGGCGGACATCACTTGGTGGCCCTTAACGAGAATATCTTCCTCCTCTTTAGCTTATTATCTTTTTCTCATCTTTAATCTTTAATTTATATCTCAATCTTCATATCTTTATTAATTCATATTAATCGTATATTCTTTATCTTTCATTTTCTATATCTATTTTTGACTCGTTCTATTTAATAATTTATATTCCTTTATTCATTTAATCTATCTATTTTGATCTATCTATTTTATATTTAAATATCTTTATCTTTATCTATCTATTTTGATCTATCTATTTTTATTAATTTATATTCTTTATCTTTATCTATCCTCATCTTATTATTTATATTCTTCATCTTTATAATCATATTTGCGAATCAGTTATGCTTATGAGAATTATATTTCTCATCTTTATCTTATATCTTTATCATCTTTATCTTTATATATCTTCACTGTTATCTTATCATTTATATTCTTTATCTTTATCTATCTTCACCTTTATCTTACTATTTATATTCTTTATCTTTAATCTTATCTATTTTTTATCTATCTTTTCATCTTCTTTATCGTTATGATCAACGCTATCATTTTCCTTACAGTTCTCAGGTTATTAATGCCCTGGATATTGTTACTTTTACCGACGGTCGATTCATGATTATCTTGAAACATTCGATATGATTCCTAGTTGGTACTCACTGCTCATATATGTTATCAGAAATTATTATTAAGAGTCCTATAATCCCCAATGCCGCTAATCTTTCCCCCTCCTACATTCATCTCATTCTTTTTCCTTCTCCTTTTACCTCTTTCTCAGCCCCCCTTACCTTCTCTTTATCTCCATTTTCTTCTTTTCCCCCTCCTCTTTCCGTTTTTTTTTTACCCCTCTTTCCTTCTCTCCTCTCTTTTCCGACTGTTTCCCCTCCCTCTTTCTCTTTCCGCTCTATTTCACCTTCTTCTTTGAATCTATCACGCTTTCCCCTTTTTCGCTGTCTTTCTCCCCTTCCTTACCCTCCCCACGTGTCTCCCTTCTCTCCTCATTTCCAGCTCTTTCCCCTCCGAATTTTCCTCCATATCTTTCCCTTCTCTCTTTCCAATCCTTTTCCCTCTCCTTCCCCCACATCTTTC
>NW_020872279.1:149403-151903 GCF_003789085.1 Penaeus vannamei
TTCACATCAATATTGTAAGACGTATATGCTTATATATTATCGTATATACTCATGTATTATCGTATATGCTCATGTATTAAGCGTGTCCTTGCTGTGTAAAGAGAGTCCCGTGTCTCACTGTAAATCTAGGCTTGACCTTTGCAGATTTTATAGAGAGTTATGTGTGCGTGTGCGTGCGTGTTTGTATGTTCGTGTGTGTGTGTTTGTTGGTATCTGCATGGATGTATGTACAGCAGGTGCGTATGTCTGTGCATGTGTGTATTTAAGAATGTGTGTATGTAAGCATGGATTGGTGTATGTATGTGTATTGTTGGTCTGTAAGTTTATTGTATGTGCGTATGTAAGCATGTTGGGGAGTTTGCTTAGATGGACAGATGGATAAACAGATGGATTGGCGGCAAGCAGACTGATAAACAAGTAGATAGACAGAGAGAAATAGACATATATAGAGAAAATCGGAGATAAACGATAGAAGGACAGACAGAGACAGATTGAGATCGAAGAGAACAGACAGAGACAGACAGAGACAGACTGAGATCGAAGAGACAAACAGAAAAACAGAAACAGACAGACAGAGACAGACTGAAATCGAAGAGACAAACAGAAAAACAGAAACAGACAGACACAGACAAAGCCAGAGGGAGACGGATGGACGGCGCTAAGCGTCCGCCGACATAACAAAATCGCCCCTAATGCCCATTGCACGCTAACCTTTGCAGGGAACCTTATCAAATGATGCTCTGGAATTAATCCTGGAATTACGTCATCAGCACATGCTTACTCGTTGCCATGACGACGGTCCGGGTACGCGGCGTCTCGCTCGCTCGCTGTGCCTGTCTGTGGCTGTGCTCTTGAGGGTGTCTGTGTCTGAGCGTTTGGATGTCTGCATGGCTGTGTTTGGATGTCTGTGGCTGTGTTTGGATGTGTGTGTCTGTGGCTGTGTCTGTCTTTGGATGTCTGTGTGTTTGGATGTGTGTGTCTGTGTGTTTGGATGTTGTGTGTCTGTGTCTTTTGGATGTTGTGTCTGTTTTTGGTGTCTGTGTCTTTTGGATGTCTGTGTCTGTTTTTTGGATGTCTGTGTCTGTGGCTGTGTCTGTTTTTGGATGTCTGTGTCTGTGTTTTGGATGTGGTGTGGCTGTGTTTTTGGATAGCTGTTTTTATCTGTGGTGTCTTTAAAATGTTTGTGTTTAATCTGTGACTGTGTGTTGGGATGTCTGTTATTGTGTTTTGAATGTTTGTATGTGTCTTTTGGATGTCTGTAGGTGCATTTGTGGATGTCTGCGGATGTTGAATCTGTGACTGTGTGTTGGGATGTCTGTTATTGTGTTTTGAATGTTTGTGTGTGTCTTTTGGATGTCTGTGTGTCCTCGGCTGGTCTTGGGCTGCTTAAATGTATGTGACCGTATGTGTATGTCAGTGAATGCATTTGCTTTTCTGTATATGTCTACGGCAGTTCTTCGTCTGTTGGCTGTCTGTGTATGTCTGTTGCTGTTTCAGTTGTTTATGAATGTTTATGACTGTCTGTATGTCTGTTTGGTTATCTATGGATCTTTTGGGCTGTCTGTGTGTGATTGTATTCAACTTTATGGGGATAACTGTTGTTCTCTTAGGAGCTCTGCGTGACTGTTCGAAGATACCTGTTGCTGTCTGAGTTGCTATGGTTGCCTTTGTCGGTCTGCGGTAATCTAAAGCTGTCACTGGCTGGCTGTGCGGTTGTCTGTGGGCATCTGTGCCAGGGAGCCACGGACATACACTCTTGCAGATAGAGGCTCATAACATACAGTCACATACACAGACAGCCCGCAACGGCCACTGTTTTTAGAGAGAGTAGAGAGAGAGGAGATACGGGAGAATGAGTGAGAGAGGGAGAGAGAGAGAGAGAGAGAGAGAGAGAGAGAGAGAGAGAGAGAGAGAGAGAGAGAGAGAGAGAGAGAGAGAGAGAGAGAGAGAGAGAGAGAGAGAGAGAGAGAGAGAGAGAGAGAGAGAGAGAAGAGAGAGAGAAAGAGAGAGAGAGAAAGGAAGAAAGAAAGAAAGGACAGGGGATCTGAAAGCCAGATAGGCAGACAGACACACAAACACAAACATAAACATAAATCCACATATCCAACGCCCACCCACCTGCCGCCACAGCCCCCCCCCCCCCGCAGCCCACCTTCAGCCCATTAAACAACCTTTCTGGAAGAGCGTTGGGTTTCCCTTCGTCTTGCCCATTACGGCAGAGCGGGACGGACGGGGATCCTGTGGCGCTGCTGGGGCCGGGTTGCGATCCCGCCCTGACTTGGGTTTTGTGTGTTTTACTCTTAATTTGCGTGGAGGGAGAGAGAGGGGTGTGCGTGTGGGGGGGGGGGAGAGGGTGTGTGTGTGTGTGTGTAGGAGAGAGAGGGTGTGTGCGTGTGTGTGTGTAGAGAGAGAGAGTGTGTGTGTGTGTGTGTGTGTGTGTGTGTGTGTGTTGTGTGTGTGTGTGTGTGTGTGTGTGTGTGTGTGTTTGTGTGTGTGTGTG
>NW_020872279.1:166903-174403 GCF_003789085.1 Penaeus vannamei
TCTCTCTCTCTCTCTCTCTCTCTCTCCTCTCTCTCTCTCTCTCTCTCTCTCTCTCTGCCTCTCCCCCCTTCTCTCTCTCTGTCTCTGTCTGTATCTGTCTCTCTCTCTCTTTCTCTCTTTCTGTGTGTGTGTGCTTGTTTGCAAAGTAAGAATCAACAACAGATTATTGCAAACCAAGAACAATTAAAATCATGTCAGTATTTGTAAGATATGAAATGCAGGATATGACAAGATGCAAACAAAGAACTGACATCGCAGCATTTTTTATTGAATGAATAATTTTTTTTCTCTCTTCTCTCTCTTCTCTCTCTCTCTTTCTTTCTCTCACTCTCTCCCTCTCTCTCCTTTCTCTCCCTCTCTCTCTCTCTCTGCTATTCTTCCCTTTCGAATATAAATCAGGCATGTTTTGATTTGTTATGATTCTCTATCAAACAGACCCTTGCTAATTACCTGCACAGCCATCGTATCAAAATGGTATCAAGAATTATTCTTCGGGGGGGGTGGGGGTTGGAGGGGGTGGGGGGTGTTAGAGGGGGTTGCAGGGGAGGAGGGGGTTGGAGGGGTGTGTGGAGGGGTTGGTGGGGAGGAGGTTGGCAGGGGTGGAGGGGTTGCAAGGGGTGTGGTTGGGGGGGGTGGGGGGGGATGGGATGGGTTGGAAGGGCGGTTGGTGGGTTAGAGGGTGGGGGGTGGAGGAGGGATTGGAGGAGGGGGTAGGAGGAGGGGAACGAGGGGAAGAGGGAGAAAGGAAAGAAGGAGGAGGAAGAAGAGAACAAAGGTGGAGAAAGAGAAGGAGGAGGAATAGGGGTTTTCATTTCCTGATTCGTTCCGCTCATAGAAATACTGATGAGCGCATTTCTTATCAAAACCATGATAATGCTCAGGACTTCTTCGTCCATCCTTATCATATTCATTCGTCGCTATCGTCATATAATCGTCATTTCCGTCATAATCGCCATCGTCGTCAGCGTCATTATACCATTATATCGTACTCACATTCGTCATTTCATTTCATCGTCGTTATCATTTCATTTTTCCAGTTTTAGCTTTTGGTTGGTCGCCGTCACCGCTTTCAGTCCTTTTTTCAGAAACCTTTTTCTCTATGAAATTTTCGCACATGTTCCCACGAAGGACACACATACGCACTCATAAAGAGATACTCATTCACATTCACGCACGCACGCATATACAAATACGCACTCGCGCGCGCGCACTAACACATATTAAAAATAAATATGCTGAGCACACAGCATATTTATCAGCTCATATGGACACACACACACACACACACACACACAGCACGCAACACACACACACACACACACACACAACACACACACACACACACACACACAAACACACACACACACACACACACACACACACAAATATGTTACAAACAGACCTCTCCTAAACACTCATTCTCGTCCCTCGCCGCCATGGCCGAGTGGGTTAGGGCGCCACATTCGAATCTGCGGTCGCGGGTTCGAATCTCCAACGGGGATCAGACAATGCACCTGATTGCGACCTCGACCGCGGCTGAAAGACAGGGGAAGCGGCCGGGCGGGAGGAAGGAGGCCACCAAACCCAGAATCAGTTCTCCCGTTATGTATTTATATATGCTTTTGTGTCTTTCCTTCCAGACACATTTTTTACCAACCAGCCATGTGCTGTGGTTGGTAAAAATAAATGATAGTCATCCACGCGTCAGACGTCAAAACAAGTCCTCATTTTACAATTTCGCCTTTTGTTAAATCTAGCTTATTCTGGAGAAAAAATAATCTATTATAAATGGCTCGTCAGCTACCTGTACCGATGTAAGAATTACAATAACGGCGGCGATTTTTGGCTGAAAGAGTACTTGTCTGTGCTTGGGATCTGGATCAGTGGTTCCCGGCCTTTTC
Organism: Penaeus vannamei; assembly: GCF_003789085.1. Classification (NCBI taxonomy): domain Eukaryota; kingdom Metazoa; phylum Arthropoda; class Malacostraca; order Decapoda; family Penaeidae; genus Penaeus; species Penaeus vannamei. Next base: position 168,805 of record NW_020872279.1, read on the forward strand.
CATTCCTTGGTCGCCGACCAGTACAAAACGATCTCCTTGCCCTGTTCAGTTTCTGTCTTTTCCGATTCATTTTATAATAATAAATAAAATAATAAATAATAATTTTATAATAATAAATAAAATGAATAATAAATAATAAAAATAAAAAATAAATAAATAAATAATAACAAAATAATAAATAATCAATAATAGAAAATAAGTGGATTTTCCAATACAGTTATTGCCATGTTGGTGCCCAGCAGCTTTAGGACAAGAACAATACATGGAAAGATTCAGGTTCATTGATATGGGAGAGATAATTATCTATGAGTGCTGTATGTGATATGTAAGAGTTAATTATCTATAAGTGCTGTGGGTGAGACAAAATTCAGTTCAGTTCAAAGTCATGGTTTCCACACCGCTCCATGTCCCCCCACCCCTACCCCACCCCCCCCCCAGGAAGTATGCCATGGTTCCTAGGTTGGGAACCGTGGACCCGTCTCATAAATAATAATTTTGCAGTTCGTTTACCGTTCCGATAGTGCTATTATGATGATCATTAAGAATGGTTGACCCTCAGATACTGAATGCAGTATGGTGCCGGAAAAGTGGCATTAGATCCCACAGTGCACAAAACCCATCCATGTAACCTTGAATTCGCACATAAACCAATCCGCTAGATAAGTTCTTGATGCAAAAGTGCACGAAGGGAACCCCCCGGACCGAACTTAAACCTGACAGAAAATCGAAAAGACTGGAGTGAAGTCTTTCGCTAAAGAGGAATATTGGATCGTTATTAATGGCAAATCAAGATTTAGCTACATGATGGATAATTAATGATTTACTGGATGGCGAATGATGACATTAATATAAGATGGTGATAATAGAATATATATAATAAATGATGATGTATGATAACAATGATAATAGATGATAATGATAAAATAATAATGATAATAAATAATATGATAATAATGATAAATAATGATGACAATAATTGATATAATAATAATTATAATTGATAATAGTTGAATAGCTAAAATAGATAGAATGATGATTAATGATAATTATAATAATAATAATATAATAATGATTAATTAATAATTAATTGTAATAAGTTGATAAGGGTAAATGAATAATATATTATATGATTATTGATAATTTAATTGATTAACAACAATAAGAAGAACAATAATAATAATGATGATAAGGATAATAGAGGTAATAACAATAATGATAATGATAACAATGATGATGTTAATAATAATGATTGTAATAATCATTATCATCATAATGATGATGATGGAGTAATAATGATAGTAATAAAGATGATGATAGAGTAATAATGATAATAATATAATTAACGTTAATGAAAAAATCAGTTTAAAAATTTCGCTCTTTTATTTCGCCCAAAATTCATCTTAGAGAGAATCCACGTCCATTTCTGAACCGTATTCCTGTTGGCTAATGTAGAAAATGTATGAAATAAAGGATTTCACAATACAAGAGATGTATTTGACCGGTTTCGAATACATGTATTTCTGCCGAAGATATATTCGAAACCGGTTAAATACATCTCTTGTATTGTGAAGATACTCGTTCTTATTCGTATCTTTTTCTACTTTATTTCCCTCACTCCTCGAGAAAGTCAGACCACGAGGAACATGGTAGAACGTTCTAGAACTCAGGCCTCAGTTAATCCAGTCAAGGGTCACCAGCATTTGACCTGACCTTTGCGTCACTCGAGCTGAGGGAGACTGACACTGCAAAAGAGAAAAAACAAGGATTTTTTTTTGTTGTTGTTTTTGAAGTTTATTTATGGTTTCCTGTTTCTTGCTCTGTTGTGTATGTTGGTATCGAGGAATCTGGGTTTTGCTCTATATATATGCCTTGGTTGTTTTATATTGTTTAAGGCATTACAACACATGATTGTGTATTGTGATATTATCATGTGTATGGTTTTCTGTGTATATATATCTTGGTGTTTCTCCTTCTTCTTCTTTTCTTTTCTTTTTTTTTTTGATAGATCCATTTTATTCCCAGACTTCAATTCCCCTAAAACTTTCAAAAAACCCCGATTCCCAAGCGCCAGGGTCTAGATTCCAAATTCCCGAAGCCCCGAATTCCAACTTCTAAACTCCCATTCCCATTCCCAGGTCACGGTGGATATTCCTTACGCTTCGCCTCCTCAAGGGATGAAATACTTCACCATCATCGGACCCCACATTGACTGCATGGACGAACAGTACCTGGTGAGTCACGCGCCGTTTTGTTGTTGTTGTTGTTGTTGTTGTTGTTGCTTGGAATGTTAAGTGAAGTTGGTTGTTTGTTTGGTAAGTCACGTGGATCTCTGTTGTTACTTGGAAGGTCGTGTAAAGGTCGTTGTTGTTGTTGTTGTTGCTTGGAATGTTAAGTGAAGTTGGTTGTTTGTTTTTAGTAAGTCACGTGGACCTCTGTTGTTACTTGGAAGGTCGTGTAAAGGTGTTGTCACACTGGCACTTTTTCCGTCAATTTTTTTGACAATTTTATTGAACATAAATACAAACATTCTCGAATATAACGCTTGATTTGACTATGGCTGAAAAAGTTGACGGAAAGGTTTTCAGACGGAAACGATCATTATTGTCTGACTGGAAAATCGACAATTCGCTCACAAATGGACAAAAGTTCAGAAAATTGTAAAAAAAAAATTTGACGGAAAAAGTGCTAGTGTGACAGCATCTTAAGTCACGTGGAGCTCTGGTAAGTCATGTGGTAAGTCACGCGAAGCTCTGTTGTTACTTGGAATGTTAAGTAAAATGGGTTGTTTATTTGTTAAGTCACGTGGACCTCCGTTACTTATAAGATCATGTAGAATTGGCTGTTGGTTTGGTAAGTCACGTGGAGTCTGTTGTTACTTGGAAGGTTGTGTAAAATTGGTTGTTTGTCTGGTAAGTCACGTACAGGCGTGTTGTAACTTTCTTGTGATTTATGTCAGCTTGGTTGTTTGTTAGAGGAACTGCGAGGAAAATTTATAGGTTAGTCGGCCATGAATTTGAGACTAAGAAAGGTAAATGTGAAGCTGATTCTCATGACAGATTTGGGATTAAGATTATAGGATCCGGAGAGTGAAATTGGAGCTGCTCGGAGGCTCTCATTTGGGATAAGTGATAGGCCTATATATCTGAATGCTTTGTTGATATTGATATAAAACGGATCTTTTTTGATGTATCATATATTCATTTATACATTTATTATTCATTTACCTGTCATCATACCTTAGAATTATCCTCGGCAATTTGTGGTGATTTATGGATATATATATATATATATATATATATATATATATATATATATATATATATATATATATATATATATATAATATGTATATATATATGTGTGTGTGTGTGTGTGTGTGTGTGTGTGTTAACATATCTGTGTAGGAGTACTAAAGTCCGAGAATCACCCCTCCCCCCCAAAAAAAAAAAAAAAAATCGAACACAGTATAATTGCTACCCAAAGAGCGACCCTAAAAATGTCACCCAAGAATAATAAGCAACACTCCATTTTCTCTCTTTTTTCTATTTTTCCGAGATGGAGGGGAACAAAGGTCTCTATTTGCATATGATGTCATTATCTTGCCCTCTCGTCCAGGCCCACAAATCACGTTACTTCGTCTCCTTGCGTCGCACAGCCGGGCCAGAGTATACAATTTCTCGTTTTTTTTTTCTCTCGTACTAACATCATTATTTTCTAAAAGGAATCTGAATCTTGTCCCTTCTGGAACCCGAAGGAAGAGCAGAGGAAGAGAAATGGGGAGAAAAGGGACTGTATTTCAATTAGGAGAGAAGAAAGAGAGGGAAAAAAAGCTTTGGATTTAAGCCTAATGTCGGCCGGTTAGCATAACTGAATTTTAAACTTATCTTTGGCTCTCAGGAAATGTACTCATTTTCCAGGTTCATCTGTCTATTGGCCTATTTATTCATCTATCGGTTTGTCTCTATCTATCCTTATTTACTCACATTCTCTATTGCTTAAATTATCTATTGCTTAAAGGCACGGAAACGAAAAAACTAAATATGTGTAAGACCTGAATAGGAATAAGACTTGCTTGGTTAGTGAGCAAAGGAGAAAGAGAGAAAGAAATGAGAGAGAGTGAGAGGGAGGGAGGAGGAGGATGAGATAAAGAAATGAGAGAGAGAGAGAGAGAGAGAGGGGGGGGTACACAGAGAGAGAGAGAGAGGAGAGAGAGAGAAGAGAGAGAAGAGAGGAGAAGAGAGAGAGAGGGAGAGAGAGAGAGAGAGAGAGAGAGAGAGAGAGAGAGAGAGAGGAGAGAGAGAGAAGAGAGAGAGAGAGAGAGAGAGAAGAGAGAGAGAGAGACAGAGAGAGAGAGAGAGAGAGAGAGAGAGAGAGAGAGAGAGAGAGAGAGAGAGAGAGAGAGAGAGAGAGAGAGAAGAGAGAGAGAGAGAGAGAGAGACAGAGAGAGAAAGAGAGAGAGAGAGAGAGAGAGAGAGAGAGAGAGAGAGAGAGAGAGGCAGACAGAGGCACCCACCAAGACACAAAAAGAGAACAAAAACAACAAACAATGACAATAAAGAATAAAAATATATATAAAAAACTACGTGTAAAAAAACCACCCAAACCTCCCGCAGCAACCGGAACGCCGTAGGCCTAGTCCGTTGAGCGAGAGGATTCCGGACGAACGGATTGGGGAACCTCGCTCTCGGCCGCTCGCTCCCGACGCCTCTCCTCCCGCCGACGTCTGCCGCGAGCTCTTCCTCCGAGGGCGATATCTTCCGTTAATTAATGTTGCCAGTGTCCAATTAACAGAGGAGGCCGGGAATGGATATATATATATATATATATATATATATATATATATGTGTGTGTGTGTGTGTGTGTGTGTGTGTGTGTGTGTGTTGTGTGTGTGTGTGTGTGTGTGTGTGTATATGTGTGTGTGGTGTGTCTGTGTGTGTGTTTGTATGTGTCTTTACGGCTATCATATCATCCTGGACATCACTGAGGAAGAAGGAGGCAGAGAGAGGGAATGACCCCCACACCCACACGCAACAAACTGTGCTTCCCTCTTACAAGTCATCCATTACTTACATTACTTACATTACTTACCTCCATTACATTACTTACTTACAAGTCATCCATTCGTGGCTGAGAGAAGCTCCGTTCAGTAAATCATCCATTTGTGGAGTGATTCTGGCGTTTCCTTGACTGTCTGATATTCGTGGTGAGAGAAAACAAAAGAGAGAGGAAGAGAGAGGTAGTTAGATAGGGAGCTAGATTAAGAAGTACATAGATAGATAAATAGATAGAGGGAAAGGGAGATAGGTAGATATATTGATAGATAGTTATATAGAGAGAATAACGGAGAACGGACAAAGAGAGAGGGGAGAGAAAGAGAAAAGAAAGAGAAAGAATGAGAGTCAGAAGAGAGATATTAAAGAAAAATATAAACAGACGGAGAGAAAGAGAAAATATAAAGAGAAAGGAAGAGAATGAGAGAGACTTTAGATAGATATACAAGTACATTGATAATGTAATTACTAAATTAATATTCTGAAAAGCAGAATAGAATAGATACAAAATATTGTATCGCAGAGTCAGCATGATAAGAGAAAAAGTA
>NW_020872279.1:179403-181903 GCF_003789085.1 Penaeus vannamei
GATGGAGGGAGAGGAGGGGGGGAAGAATGGGGAGATGGGAGGGAAAGGGGAGGAGGAGAAGAGGGAAGGTGAAGAGGAAAAGGGAAGGAAGGAAGGTACAGGTGAGCAGCTTTTTAAGATGTTTGCGGAGGAGATGGAGGGAGAGGAGGAGGGAGAAGAAAGGGGAGATGGGAGGGAGAGGGGAGGAGGAGAAGGGAAGGTGAAGAGGAAAAGGGAAGGAAGGAAGGTACAGGTGAGCAGCTTTTTTAAGATGTTTGCGGAGGAGATGGAGGGAGAGGAGGAGGGGGAAGAAAGGGGAGATGGAGGGAGAGGAGGGGGAAGAAAGGGGAGATGGGAGGGAAAGGGGAGGAGGAGAAGGAAGGTGAAGAGAAGAGGGAAGGAAGGAAGGTACAGGTGAGCAGCTTCTTAAGATGCTTGCGGAGGAGATGGAGGGAGAGGAGGAGGGGGAAGAAGGGGATGGGAGGAAAGGGAGGGAGGAGGAGGGAAAGGAGAGAAGAGGGAAGGTGAAGAGGAAAAGGGAAGGAAGGAAGGGGAAAGGAGGAGGGAAGAGTGAAAGGAGAAGTTAAGCCGAGTTAAGAAAAGGAGAAAAAACGTTTACGTGATAATATCAGAGAATGCAATGATAATGATATAGATATAGATTATGAAAAGCAATAATCATAGATCTATTGATATTGGTTAATTTAAATGATAATCAAGGATATGAATAATAGCAGCAAGAGAAGTAAACAATATCATTATCATCATAACAATAATAGCAATAATAACAATGTTGTGATAATAATGACAACATTAGCAATGACAGTAATAACATGTTTCGATGCTGGTTCTAGTATGACAGATCATGTCAGGCAGAAATTCTTTTGAAGTGACACTAATAGTATGTTAATGAGCAGAAAGAGCTTGAACATCTAACGCAAAAGAGCCTTAATTAGCGCAATTTAGTAATCTTACTTTAATTTAAGTGCTCTCATTATTTTTTTCTAATGACTTCAAAATTGTTGATTTATATTGATAATTATAAAGAAAATTATATTTGCGTTCGTTTTTTACTGTCTGAACACTGGTGTTTATTACGGTTTTACGAGCTAGGTCTATAAATGTCCTCTATTTTAATAAAAGTTTTTAATTATTTCGTCCTAAATTATTATGTTGGCTCCGAAATCATCAGATATCTCATTCATCCTCATTAAACTGCTTCGTTATTTCTCAATTTCACTTTTTGACTTTTAAAACTTCCAGGAAATCTCTCTACCTATCTATCTGTCAATCTATCTATCTAGCAAGCTAGCTATTTATGTATGTATGTATATGTGCAATAGTGTGTGTGTATATATCTATATATATCTATATCTATACATATATATACATATATATACATATATATATATATATATATATATATATATATATATATATATATATATATATAATATATATATATATATATATATATAATATATATATATATATATATATATAATATATATATATATATATATATATATATATTATATATATATATATATATATATATATATACATATATATATTACATGTGTGTGTGCGTGTAAATGTATAGACTGCTAACACCAGGAAATGAAGTGAGCAAAGGAGAGTCCCATCAGGTGGAAACGATTTGGTCAACAGGACAGCTTCCTCAAAGAGAAGGAAACTCCGACGTGTCTGCAGATGAAAATCCTGCAGAGCGTCCCTTTAGCAGCCGTGACATGTGGAGCCGAGAAACGGAGCCTGACGAAGCGCCGGGAGAAGGAGCAGCAGCAGGAGAGAGGAGCTTCGAGAGAGCAGCTGAATATCACCACAAGAGACGAAATGAGAAGCCACAAGATCAGTGACTAAAGTGATTGACAACATGGAGAGAATTCAGAGCCAGAATTGAACAACACGAAACGGACCTAAATAGCAACTGAATGGATCCCTAGAGAAGGAGAGAGAAGGAGAGAGAAGGGGAGAGAAGGAGAGAGAAGGAGAGAGAAGGAGAGAGAAGGAGAGAGAAGGAGAGGGAAGGAGAGAGAAGGAGAGAGAAGGAGAGAGAAGGAGAGAGAAGGAGAGCGAAGGAGAGAGAAGGAGAGAAGGAGAGAGAAGGAGAGAAAAGGAGAGAGAAGAGAGAAGGAGAGAGAAGGAGAGAGGAGAGAGAAGGAGAGAGAAGGGGAGAGGAGAGAGAGAAAGGAGAGCGAAGGAGAGCGAAGGAGAGAGAAGGAGAACGAAAGAGAGACAAGAAGCGAGAAAGAGGAGAAGAAGGAGAGAGAAGGCGAGCGAAGGAGAGCGAACGAGAGAGAAGGAGAACGAGAGAGAGAAAGGAGAGAGAAGGAGAGCGAAGGAGAGCGAGGAGAACGAAGAGACGAAGGAGACGAAGGAGAACGAAGAGAGAGAAGGAGAGCGAAGGAGAGAGAAGGGGAGGCAGACCAGGGAAAAGATGGAGAGACAAGACTGAAGAAGAGAGCGGCAACACGTGGTGGCAGCTGGCACAAGGTTTTGG
>NW_020872279.1:186903-189403 GCF_003789085.1 Penaeus vannamei
GATTATCAGAGTAATTTTTAATTTAATTTTAATTCATAAGTTTAAGGATTTGATTATCACCAGTTAATTTAATTTATTTTTAGTTTAATTAGAGGCATTTATCACAGTATTGTAACCAGCAACAAAAATCTCGAACCTTCAGCTGGCTCCGAAATACCAATAACACACTAAAAACACGTGTGATGTTCGACAGCATTATTTGTGGGTTCCCAAAAGTTTTTTTTTTTTTTTTCATGTCCACCTTCTGTCTCTGCCCAGCGACTCTGATGGGAGAGAGAGAGAGAGAGAGAGAGAGAGATGAGACAGGGGCGGGGCGGAAAAGAAGAGAGATAGATAGATATATAGAGAGAGACGAAGAGATGAGAAGATGAGAGAGACGAGAAGAGAGAGAGGAGAAGAGGGAGAGAGGAGGGGGAGAGGGGCGGAAGACGAGTCGGGGGAGAGCGGAGAAAAGAGGGGAAAGACGAGACGAGAGAGAGGAGAGCGGGGGAGGGAGAAAGAGAGACAGAGAGATGAAGAAAAGAGCAGAGAGAGATTAAAGGTGGAAAGTGAGCAGGAGAGAGTACCACAGACCAGAACGGCAGAATGTGCGTCTCTTCGTGTGTGTGTGTGTGAGAGAGAGAGAGATGGAGTAACGAGAGAGAGAGAGAGAAGATAGAGAGATGAGATCGAGAGTGAAGTGAGGAAGAGAGATGACGAGAGGAGAGAGTAAGAGAGAGACAGACGAGAGAGAGAGCAAGAGAGAGAGAGAGAGAGGACGAGAGAGAGGAGAGAAGGAGAGAGGAGAGAGAGAGAAAGAGAGAGAGAGAAGAGAAGAGAGACAGAGAGAGAGAGAGAGAAGAGAAGGAAGAGAGAGATGAGGAGAGAGAGAAGAGAGAGAGAGAAGAGAGAAGAGAAGAAGAGAAGAGAGAGAGAAGAGAGAGCAGAAGAAGAGAGAGAGAGAGAGAAGAGATAGAGAGAGAAGAGAGAGACGAGAGAAGGAGAGAGAGAGAGAGAAAAGAAATCACTCATCGCTCCAACAGCGCCATCATCACCCCACCATCACACGAAATCATCACCATTCATCATTCATCATCATCGCCTCACATCACACGAAGTCATCACCACTCACATCATCGCCCACCCTCATCATCACCACTCATCATCACACGAAATCATCATCGCCCACCCTCATCATCACCACTCATCATCACACGAAATCATCATCCCCACCCTCTCATCACCACTCACACGAAATCATCATCGCCCACCCTCATCATCACACGAAATCATCACCACTCATAATCATCATCATCGCCCCACCCTCATCATCACACAAGATCATCATCATTTCCCAACCCTCATCCTCACACAAAATCATCACCATTCCATCAATCATCATCGCCCACCCTCATCATCACCACTCATCACCCTCACCATCGCCCACCCTCATCATCACCACTCATCACCCTCACCATTCGCCCACCCTCATCACCCACCCTCATCATCACCCACTCATCACCCTCACCTCGCCCACCCTCATCATCACCACTCATCACCCTCCCATCCGCCCACCCTCATCCACCCTTCATCATCACCACTCATCACCCTCACCATCGCCCACCCTCATCATCACCACTCATCACCCTCACCATCGCCCACCCTCATCATCACCCTCATCATCACCACTCATTCACCCTCACCATCGCCATCATCATCACCACTCATCACCCTCACCATCGCCCACCCTCATCACCCTCACCATCACCACTCATCACCCCTCCACATCGCCCACCTCATCATCGCCCTCATCATCACCACTCATCACCCTCACCATCGCCCACCCTCATCATCACCACTCATCACCCTCACCATCGCCCACCCTCATCATCCCCTCAATCATCACCACTCATCACCCTCACCCATCGCCCACCCTCATCATCACCCCATCATCACCACTCATCACCCTCACCATCGCCCACCCTATCATCGCCCTCAATCATCACCACTCATCACCCTCACCATCGCCCACCCTCATCATCACCCTCATCATCACCACTCATCACCCTCACCATCGCCCACCCTCATCATCGCCCTCATCATCACCACTCATCACCCTCACCATCGCCCACCCTCATCATCGCCCTCTCATCACACCATCACCCTCACCATCCACCACTCACTCATCACCCTCACCATCGCCCACCTCAATCATCGCCCTCATCATCACCACTCATCACCCTCACCATCGCCCACCCTCTCATCACCCTCATCATCACCACTCATCACCCTCACCATCGCCCACCCTCATCATCACCACTCATCACCCTCACCATCGCCCACCCTCATCATCGCCCTCATCATCCACCACTCATCACCCTCACCATCGCCCACCCCTCATCATCGCCCTCATCATCACCACTCATCATCACCATCGCCCACCCTCATCATCGCCCTCATCATCACCACTCATCACCCTCACCATTACACAGACGCCCACTCATAAGGCTTTGAAGCGGCT
>NW_020872279.1:204403-216903 GCF_003789085.1 Penaeus vannamei
TTCGTTTATTCTTTATTCCTTTTCTTTTTTCATAATTCCCCACTCATTTTCTTTTTTCCCCAAAAAGTCACTCCTTCGTTCCCTCTTCCCCTTGGTCACTTCCCCCCCTCACCCCCTCCTTTTTCCTTGTCTTCCTCCTTCGTTCGCCACGTCTTCGGTGCATCAGCAAGTGCAAAGTGGCGAAACAGAGACCATTTGGGCGGTTCGCGAGACCGGCGGCAAAGGCGAGGCAAAGTTTGTGCGAAACCAGACGAGAAAGGCAAAGTCTGAAGCCAAGTGAAAGGCCATTTTTCATTTCGGAAAAGAGAGAGAGAGAGAGAGATGGGATGGGAAAAGAGAATGGGAGAGGGAGGGAGTGGGAGAGGAGGAGGGAGAAGAGGGAGAGAAAGAGAGATGGGTAGGTGAAGACAGGGAGAGGGAGAGGAAGAGAGAGAGAGAGAGTGTGTGTGTGATGGGGAAGAGAGAGTGGGAGGAGGGAGGGAGCAGAGAGAGAGAAAGAGAGATGGGTAGATGAAGACAGGGAGAGGGAGAGGAAGAGAGAGAGAGAGAGATGGGTAGATGAAGACATGGAGAGGGAGAGGAAGAAAATTTGTGCGAAACCAGACGAGAAATGCAAAGTCTGAAGCCAAGTGAAAGGCCATTTTTCATTTCGGAATAAAGAGAGAGAGAGAGATGGGATAGGGAGAGGGAGTGGGAGGAGGGAGGGAGGAAAAGAGAGAGAGATGGGATGGGAAGAGAGAATGGGAGGAGGGAGGGAGAAGAGGGAGAGAGAGAGATGGGTAGATGAAGACAGGGAGAGGAAGAGAGAGAGAGAGTGTGATGGGAAGAGAGAGTGGGAGGGGGAGGGAGAAGAGGGAGAGAAAGAGAGACGGGTAGATGAAGACAGGGAGAGGAAGAGAAAGAGAGAGAGAGACGGGTAGATGAAGACAGGGAGAGGAGAGGAAGAAGAGAGAGAGAGATGGGTAGATGAAGACAGGAGAGAGGAGAGGAAAGGAGAGAGAGAGAGAGATGGGTAGATGACGAGAGGAGAGGAAGAGAGAGAAGAGAGATGGGTAGATGAAGACAAAGAGAGAGAGAGAGAGAGAGAGAGAGAGAGAGAGAGAGAGAAGAGAGAGAGAGAGAGAGAGAGAGAGAGAGAGAGAGAGAGAGAGAGATGGAGAGAGAGAGAGAGAAATAGGAGAAAGAAAGTAGGCACAGACAAACAGACATACAAGCAGGCAGAGAAATAAATCGAGCGAAAGAAAGAGAGAATAGAAAATCAAAAGAAAGAAAGGACAGAGATGCAGAATGACTCACAAGGGTAAATGAACAGGAAAAATAACAGTGTAGCCAAAACAGAGGCCGTTCCCGCGAGAGAGGGCGCTGCTCTGGGGAATGCGGAAGTTGGCGATGCTGCGTGTAAAGCGAAGGGGGGGTTTGAGGGAGAAATATTTTGGAACTTGAGATAGAAAGAAGGAGGAGGAAAATTGAGATGCGAAGAATCAATCTATCTATTTCTTTCTCTCTCTGTCTCTCTCTTTCTTTCTTTCTCTCTCTGTCTCTCTTCTTTCTTTCTTTTCTCTATTTCTTTCTCTTTCTGTCTCTCTCTCTTTCTTTCTTTCTCTGTCTCTCTCTCTTTCTTTTTCTTTCTCTGTCTCTCTCTCTTCTTTCTCTCTCTGTCTCTCTCTCTTTCTTTCTCTCTCTGTCTCTCTCTCTTTCTTTCTCTCTGTCTCTCTCTCTTTCTTTCTCTCTGTCTCTCTCTTTGTTTCTCTCTTTCTTTATCTCTTTTATTTGTCTCTCTCTCTTTCTTTCTCTCTCTGTCTCTCTCTTTCTTTCTTCTCTCTCTCTCTCTCTCTCTCTCTCTCTCTCTCTCTCTCTCTCTCTCTCTCTCTCTCTCTCTCTCTCTCTCTCTCTCTCTCTCTCTCTCTCTCTCTCTCTCTCTCTCTCTATCTCTTCTCTCTATCTCTCTCTTCTCTCTCTCTCTCTCTCTCTCTCTCTCTCTCTCTCTCTATATATATATATATATATATAATATATATATATATATATATATATATATATATATATATATATATATATATATATATATATATATATATATATATAATATATATTATATATTTATATATATATATATATATATTATTATATAATATATATATACATATATATACATATACATATATATATATATATATATATATATATAATATATATATATATATATATATCAAACAAACAAACAAATAGACAGCCAGACACCCCCGTCTCCCGCACCATGACAAGCCTCCTCCGATTCCCCTCTCCTTCCCGCCCACGCCTCGCCCGGGGCCATTTCTCGCTGTGTCCACGTGCAAGGATTCCCCGGGGGCGCCTTCGGGAGTTTAGAGGTCCCCCGGGGCGCCGCCATCCATCACCCGGGGGCGAGGTTTTCCTTGGCGTCTGGAGAATCTTCTTCTTCTTCTTCTCCTTCTTCTTTCTTTCCTTCTTTAAGGGTGTTAGGGAGGTTGGTGTATGGGATGGGGGAGGGGAAGGGGGGAAGAAGGAGGGAGGGGGGGGAAATGAGGGGAGGAGAGGGAGAAGGGGGGGGGAGAAAGAGGGGAGGGGAAGAGTAAGAGAGAGGGTAGGGTGGAGAAGAAAAAAGGGGAGGGGAGAGGAGGGAGAAGGGAGAAGGAGTGGGGGAGGGGCCGAGGAGAAGGAGGGGGAAGGGAGGGGGAAGGGAGAGGGTGACGTGGAGGGGGTGAGGGAAAGAGGTAAGGTTGAGAAGGTACAGGGTAGGGTCGGGGGGGGTATTCTGTCAGGTTCCTCGCATGGATGTTGGAATATGTTGGATGGCTTGTGTAGCAGCATGATGATGATGATGATGATGATGATGTATGTTGTTGTTTGCGTGTGTCTATATCTGTGTGTGTAAGAGTGGGAGTGTGTCTGCATGTGCTTATGTGCATCCATGTGTGTGTGTGTGTGTGTGAGAGAGAGAGAGAGAGAGCGAGAGAGATATAGAGAGAGTGTAAGTATAAGTGTGTGTCTATATTTGTCTGTGTAGGCATGTGCGTCTGTAGGTGTCTAAGTTACACACAAACAGCAGACTCCACCGCAGACATCCCTCATTTTCTCCCCCCCCCTCCACCCATCTCCTTATCTCTCCCATATTTCACTGCTGCGTTGATTTCCTCTCTCCCTTCCCTCCCTACCTCCCTCTTCCCCTCTCTGCCTCCTCCTCCCTCCTCTCTCCCCTCCCCTCTTTCCCACTCCCCTCCTCTCCTCTCCCCTCTCCTCCTCCTCTCTCCCTCCCCCCTCCCTCCTCCCCTCTCCTTCCCTCCCTTTCTCTCTTCCATCTCCCTCTCTCCTGCCCCCTCTCCCCTCCCACCCACCCCCACCCCCTCCCCTCTCCCGTCCCCTCTCTCCCCCTCCTCCCTATCCCTCCCCTCTCTCCCTCTCCCCTCCCTCTTTCCCTCTCCCCCCACCCTCTCCTCTCCCCTTCCCCTCTCTCCTCTCCCTCTTTCCTCCCCTCCCTCTCCCCTACCCACCCCTTCCCCTCCCTCCTCTCCACCCCTTCCCCTCTCTCCCCATCTCCCTCCTCCCTCCTCCCTATCCCCTTCCCTCTCTCTCCCCTCCCCATCCCCTCTCTCTCCCACCCCCTCCTCCCTCTCCCCTCCCTCTCCCTCTCCCTCTCCCCACCCCCTCCTCCCTCTCCCTCTCCCCCTTCCCTCCCCCCGTCCATATATCAGGGCCGACCTCGCCCGCCAGGAGCTCGAGGCCGAAGCGCCCTAAACCTCCCGGCGCCGAAGCCATGATTCATCAGGCGACTTCGCTGCGACGCCGACGGGATGTGGGGGAGGTGGGCGGGGTGGGCGGGATGTGGACGGGGCGTGGGCGGGATGTGGGGGAGGTGGGCGGGCGTGGGCGGGATGGGGGAGGTGGGCGGGGTGGGCGGGATGTGGACGGGGCGTGGCGGGATGTGGGGGAGGTGGGCGGGGCGTGGGCGGGAGGAGTGGGCGGGGCGGCGGGGGGATGTGGACGGGGCGTGGGCGGGATGTGGGGGAGGTGGGCGGGGCGTGGGCGGGATGTGGGGGAGGTGGGCGGGGGTGGGCGGGATGTGGACGGGGCGTGGGCGGGATGTGGGGGAGTGGGCGGGGTGGGCGGGATGTGGACGGGCGTGGGGCGGGATGTGGGGAGGTGGGCGGGGCGTGGGCGGGAGATGTGGGGAGGTGGGCGGGATGTGGACGGGGCGTGGGCGGATGTGGGGGAGGTGGGGCGGGGCGTGGGGCGGGATGTGGGGGAGGTGGGCGGGGTGGGCGGGATGTGGACGGGGCGGTGGCGGGATGTGGGGGAGGTGGGCGGGGCGTGGGCGGGATTGGGGGAGGTGGGCGGGGTGGGCGGGATGGGGACGGGCGTGGGCGGGATGTGGGGGAGGCGGGCGGGGCGTGGGCGGGATGTGGGGGAGGTGGGCGGGGTGGGCGGGGATGTGGACGGGGCGTGGGGCGGGATGTGGGGGAGGTGGGCGGGGCGTGGGCGGGATGTGGGGGAGGTGGGGGGATGGGCGGGATGTGGAGCGGGGCGTGGCGGGATGTGGAGGTGGGCGGGGCGTGGGCGGGATGTGGGGGAGGTGGCGGGGTGGGCGGGATGTGGACGGGCGCGTGGGCGGGATGTGGGGGAGGTGGACGGGGCGTGGGGAGGTGGGCGGGGTGGGCGGGATGTGGACGGGCGTGTGGCGGATGTGGGGGAGGTGGGCGGGGCGGTGGCGGGGTGGGAGAGATATGGGGGAGGTGGGCGGGGCGTGGGCGGGGTGGGCGGGGCGTGGGGCGGGTTGGGAGGGATAGGGGGAGGTGGGCGGGGCGTGGGCGGGATGTGGGAGGAGGTGGGCGGGGGTGTGGGGGATGGGTGGAAGTGGTAGGAGATGAGTAGGGACGGCGACAGTGGTGAGCGGCGTGGGTAGGTGTAGGGGAGATGGGCGTGGGCGTGAGGGGTGGGGCACAGGCGGCGGGCGTGGGTGTGCGGGGGAGGAGACCGAGGGGGGACGGCGAACGTGGCGGTAAGTAACGATCTTCCTCATTGTTAGCGAAGGTTATCATGAAATGGGGAATTGATGATAAGGATCCATGTTTGCGTGCAAGTGTGTGTAGGGTTCATGAATTAGAATGATAGTGTGTGTGTGTGTTTTATATGTGTGTGTGTTAGTGTGTGTGGTGTGTGTGTGTGTGGGTGTGTTGTGTGTGTGTGTGTGTGTGTTGTGTGTGTGGTGTGTGTGTGTGGTTTAGTGTGTTGTGTGTGTGGTTTATGTTTGTGTGCGTGAGAGTTTAATTAGCGTGTGTGTGTGTGTGATTAATGTGTATGTTTGTGAGTATATGTGATAAAATGTGTGTATGTGGAAATGCGTTCGTCTGTATGTGTGTCTGCGTGTGACTAAAGAACACTCTAACAGGAATTAGTTTGTAACGAGTGTTTGTAATAACAAATAATATTTGAGATAAGGTTGGAACAAACTATTGATTGATCAGAAGCAATTGTTTTATAATAATCATTCGAAGAGAAGTTATGTATTATGATATGAGATTTATCGATACAAGGATTTTGATGAAAAAAATTTGTTGAGAATGCAAAAGAAAGTTGGAAATGATTTATGAAGATCAGATTGATCAGATTTTTTTTTATAATAATCATGGTACAAACTATTGATTGATCAGAAGCAATTGTTTTATAATAATCATTCGAAAGAGAATTTATGTATTATGATATGAGATTTATCGACACAGATTTTGATGAAAAAGATTTGTTGAGAATGCAAAAGAAAGAAAGTTGGAAAGAGCTGAAGTGATAAATCATCTTCATCTCTTCGGTCCCTCAAAGAATGAGAAATAGAAAATACAAAGTAAAATAACGGAAGAGACCTCTGGATGTATTTCTGTGTAACTCCAGCCACAGGTAAGTGAAAATTGGCGCGACAGACCGTAGAGTTACAACAATTACATCCCAGGTAATTTGGTCGCCACAGTCCAGAAAATTGCAATTAGGAAAGAGGAGGAAGGGGAAATGGAGAGAGAGAGAAGAGAAAAGAATACAGAGGAACTGGAATAAAATGAAAATGAAAATTCAAAAGCAGACAAATATAACTAGATAAAAAGTGCTGGTAACGATTTGGAAAAGGGTTGATAAATTAAACCCGTTTTCAAAGGACAGGCACGGATGATTAAAAAAAAAAAAGAAAAAAAAAAAAAAAAAAATCGTCAAACAGATGTTAATAATACATTGACCCCAACCAGGAAATGGAGAATTAAAAACCAGATAAAATCATATAAAACGAAATAATTATCTATAAATTCAGAGAAGCTACGGGGGTATTACCTTTACATGAGTGTGAGTGTATGCATGAGTGTATGTATGGTCTGTAAGTGTGTGTGTTTGAGAGTGTGCGTGTCTTCTAATTTAATGATAGGTGTTTCATATAGAAATAAACAACATTGATAGAAGTGTTTTAGATCAATAAAAAGCAATACACCAACCCAAGAATTTACAACCAATTATAGAAATAAAATAACAACTACAACTATGATGATAATACAATAGCATTTAATACCTTACCTAAGTTCATACATCAAAGAGAAATATTAATGTTTCTCTAAAGATCATTTCGAAATAATATTTTTAAATGAACTTCCCAGAAGATAATGAGATTAAATCCAGATAAAAAAAAAATAATTAGAAAAAAAGGAATTTAAAAAATCACGATTTTTTCATTCTAGTTCTAGGAAGAAGAAACTGAATGTCAAAGGGAATCACGAGATAAAGAGGGAAATAGGAAAAAAACTACGCTCGACTTTGGAGAGAGAGAAAGAGAGAGAGAGAGAGAGAGAGAGAGAGAGAGAGAGAACAGAGAGAGAGAGAGAGAAGAGAGAAGAGAAGAGAGCAGAACAGAGAGAGGAGGAAAGAGAAGAAAGGGAGAGAGAGAGAGAAGAGAGAGAGAGAGAAAGAGAGAGAGAAGAGAGAGAAGAGAGAGAGAGAAAGAGAGGGAAAGGAGAGAGGAGCAGCGAAGAGGAAGAGAGAGAGGGGGCAACATTAAAAGATAAAACAAAAATAAACATCTATTTTCTGCGTGATGAAACGTAATTACAGGGGTGAAAAAGATATCGAGAAAGAGAATGAGAAAGCGAGATAAATAGAGAAAGGAAGAGAGAGCGAAAGAGACGAAAAAAAATGAAAAGAGGAAACACAAAAAACGAGAAAAAAGAAATATCAAACAAGAAAAATAATAAAAAGATTTTTTCTTTTTTTAAATGAGAAAGCGAGAGAGAGAGAAAAGGAAGAGAGAACGAAAGAATCGAAAAAAAAGAAAAGAGGAAACACAAAATTCGAGAAAAAAAAGAAATACCAAAACAAGAAAATGATAAAAAGAGAATTTTTTTTAAAATGAGAAAGCGAGAGAGAGAAAAAAAAGGAGAGAGAACGAAAGAATCGAAAAAAAAAATGAAAAAAGAGGAAACACAAAAGCCGAGAAAAAAAAGAAAATACCAAACAAGAAAAATAATAAAAAAAGAGAGAAAAAAACAAGAAAAAAACAAAAAAAAGCAGGCCTGAAAGAGCCTCGTCATTAGAATGATGGCAACAAGCTCATTCTTTCGCCCTAATCCAGTAAATGGCTTTTACAATCAGGGGTTTTAACAGTGAGGGAGGGAAGAAGAAAAAGTGTTGGAAACTTTCCTTCTCCGCTGAAAAGGATTTCTGGATCTCGAGGTCGAAGGGGAAGAGACGGAGACTTCGGAAAGGTAAGAGAGATTCCAGTTGATTTCTCTTCTCTTTCGTCTTTCTTCTTTGCTTTTTCCTTTTTTTTGTCGTTTTCTTTGTCTTTTCGTTTCGTTTTTTTTTCGTTTCAGAGTTTTTGTGTCGTTTTCTTTGTCTTTTCGTTTCGTTTTTTTATTTTTTATATTTCGTTCCTCTTTTTTTGTGTCGTTTCTTTGTCTTTTCTTTTCGTTTTTTTTATTTTTAATTTCGTTTCCTCTTTTTTGTGTCGTTTTCTTTGGTCTTTTCGTTTCGTTTTTTTTTATTTTTTATTTCGTTCAGAGAAGAAGTAAATAATACATCACTCATCATTAAGCATGTATACAGATCGTACTCCTAATCCCTCCTTCTTGTCTTCCTCCTCTTCTTCTTCTTCCTTCTCCTCCTTCTTCTCTTATCCTCCTCCTCCTCCTCCTCCCTCTCCATTCCTCTTTCTCTCCTCCTCCTCCTCCTTCCTCCTCCTCCTCCTCCTTCCTCCTCCTCCTCCTGCCTCCTCCTCCTCCTCCTCCTACTCCTTCCTCCTCCTCCTCCTCTCGCTCCTCCTTCCTCCTCTTCCTCCCTCTCTCTGCTTCCTCCTCCTCCTCCTCCTCCTCCTCCTTTCCTCCTCTCTCTCCTTCCTCCGCTCCTCCCTCCTCCCTTCCCTCCTCCTCCTCCTCCTCCTCCTGCTTCCCCTCCTCTCCCCCTTCCCATTCCTCTTTCTCCTCTCTCCTCCTCCTCCTCCTCCCTCCTCCTCCTCCTCCTCCTCCTCCTCCTCCTCCTCCCCCCTCCCTTCCTCGCTCTTCCTCCCTCTCCTCCTCCTCCCTCCTCCTCCTCCTCTTCCTCCTCTCTCTCTCCTCCTCCTCCTCCTCCTCCTCCTCCTCTTCCTCCTCCTCTCTCTTCCTCCTCCTCCTCCTCCTCCTCCTCCTCCTCCTCCTCCTCCTCTTCCTCCTCCTCCTCCTCCTCCTCCTCCTCCTCTCCTCCTCCTCCTCCTCCTCCCTCCTCCTCCTCCTCCTCCTCCCTCCCTCGTGACGCAGAAGCCGCCGTCTCCTTCGTCAAGGAAACCACTTCGCGCATCCAATATTGGGCCTTTTTACATCTTTTTTTGCTTTTTTTTTGTTTCCTCTCGTTCGCTTTTTCCTTTTTCTGGGGGGGAGGGAGGGGAGGGAGGGAGGGAAGAGGGATAGGAAGATCAAGCGAGGGAAGAGGGAGGGCTTCATCCGGAACTGCTGACGAGCGGGCGGGAGGGGACGGAGGGGGGGGGGGCGAGGGAAGGTGTTGGGGAAGGGCTATGAGGGGGAGGGGAGGGGGAGGAGGGGAGAAGAAGGAGGGAGAGGGGAGAGGGGAGGAAGGGAAGGGAAAGGAAGGGAAGAGACGGAGGGCGAAGGAAAGGTAGAGATAGATAGGTAGAGATAGATAGGTAGAGAGAGAGAAAGAGAGAGAGAGAGAGAGAGAGAGAGAGAGAGAGAGAGAGAGAGAGAGAGAAGAGAGAGAGAGAGAGAGAGAGAGAGAGAGAGAGAGAGAGAGAGAGAAACATATATACAAACTGACTGACAAACATAGCCAGAAATCCGGAGAGAATAGGAGGTTTAACAGACAGAAAGGGGAAGTAAAGAGGACAAAGGGAAAAAAATACAAAAACCATAACGAAGACCAAGAAATAGACAACCCAAACCGTCCTTGATTCCATAGTCTTGACCCAAGTAAAGACGGAAGTGAATATCGTTGCCACGCATTCCCCGTTTCTATGAATAGCGGAAGGCATTCGCTCGTGTGAGTAAACCCTCATTCCCTCATTCCACTTCGGAAGTTCTTTTCAAACTCTAGATTGCAAAGAAAAACACAATACCGTGTTGATAATATGGAAGAAAAACCCACAATGCACAAACTAGATTAATTGAGGAAAGTGAGACAACAGTTTCGGAATCGTCCTCGATTCCATCTTCGGGTCAGAAACTGTTGTCTCACTTTCATCAATAAATCTAGTTTGTGCATTGTGGGTTTTTCTTCCAAACTCTAGATTCTTTCCCACAATAGCGAACACCCATTCTCCTTACAGTGTTGTACGTAAATAGATAAGTAAATATACAAGTAAATAATCAATCAAATAAATGGACATGTAGATAAACAGATAGATAAATAGATGAATAGAAAAGAGAGAAGAACTTTTAGATCCTGAAACCAAATAGGGAAAAAGTTACCCACGATTGTATCACTTGTTCTAAAAACAAACAAGTTTTCCTCACACAAAACAAGTAAAAGTTTGTTTTGAGATGTTCTCTTAATGTACTTTGGATGTTTTGTTCTCTATGTTTCCATTTGTGGTTCATTTCTTTACCCTTTGTGTTCTTAACCCTTTTTGCTCTCATCTCAATTCTGTTTGTATGCTCATTTGTTTTCATGCTTGGCGGTGTGTTATTGTTTCAGTTAGTTATTTATAGATTTATTTTGTTTCTTTAATGCTTGGCGGTGTGTTTATTTATTCAATTAGTTTATAGATTTATCTGGTTATTTTTACACGTTCATCCATTGATGTAGACAGACAAATAGATAAAAGAAAAATGAGAGAAAGAGAGAGAGAGAGAGAGAGAGAGAGAGAGAGAGAGAGAGAGAGAGAGAGAGAGAGAGAGAGAGAGAGAGAGAGAGAGAGAGAGAGAGAGAAATAGATTGATAGACAGAGAGAAATAAATAAACAGATAGAGAAAGAGAGGGTGAGAAACAGTCTGACAGACAGATAGAGAGATAAACAGACAGACAGATAGATAGACCGATCGATAGACAAAGAGATAGTTAGACAGACAGACAGATAGATAGGTGTGTAGTGAATGGACAGAGAACCTTCACCAACACTGATAATAAAGAATATAACGCAAGTTAAGTCACTCACCTGCAAAAAATATTTGATTTCGGTCTCATTTCTTGCTGGAGTTGAAAAGAAAAGTTGAATAAATTAATTCCTGTTTTTTTTTTTTTTTTTTTTTTTTTTTTTTTTTTTTTTTTTTTTTTTTTGATAAGCAGGGATGGGATCCTGTAGCGGGATGTCATGCCTTGGCTGTCATATTCTCTTTCTGCGATGTTTTCTCTCCCATTATCCTTTCTCCTTGCTTCCTCTCTACGTATATGAGGTCATACGTAGAATATATGAAAATGTCCTAACGCGATCTAATACGCGTGGTTACGATACATAATGTTGTAACAAATATTCTACTTTTTACTCGTGTTCTTTTGATGTGTAATATTTCTGACATTTTTTTTCAGTTCAAATACTGTCACTGTTTTTCTGATGCATTAATCCTCATAATACAAATAATTTTTGAGTTATGTTATTCTGGTAATAATAACATAATATGCATATATATTTTTAAATTCTGACATACAATAAATCTTCAAACATACAATTCTTCTGACATAAGTATTTCCGACAAAAGTAATATCTCTGACATATACAATGCTTAAGCCACATATAATACATCTAACACATACACAATACTGCTGACACATATCAATATCTCAAACACATGTCGAAAAAAATCTGACATATGCAATGCATCTTACACACAAATACTCTTAATACACAGAATACTTTTGACACACATCACATCTGACACATTCACTCCCGGCACAAGCAGCGCATCCTCCAGCACCCTGCCCCTTCAACACGGATCACTCCCTGCCCCAAATCCTCCTACAAGACCCCCCTCTGTCACCTGACTTCTTGACCCCTGACCTCCTGACCCTTCCTGACTTGCTGACCCTTCAAAGTGACCTCGATACCAACCTCCACATCCTAATCCCTGACTTCTTGACCCTGACCCCTAAACCCCTGACCTCCTGACCCTTTTGACCTCCTGACCCTTCAAGGGACCTCGCATACGACCCCCCACATCCTAATCCCTGACTTCTTGACCCCTGACCTTTCCTGACCTCCTGACCTTCAAGGTGACCTCGCATACCAACCCTCCACATCCTGATCCCTGACTTCTTGACCCCTGAACCCTGAACCTCTGACTTCCTGACCCTTCCTGACCTCGCATAACAACCCTCCACATCCTAATCCCTGACTTTCTTGACCCCTGACCCCAGAACCCCTAACCTGCTGACCCTTCCTGACCTCGCATACCAACCCTCCACATCCTAATCCCTGACTTCTTGACCCCTGACCCCCTGACCCTTCCTGACCTCGCCTACCACCCCTCCACATCTTGATCCCTGACTTCTGACCCCTGACCCTTAAACCCCTAAACCCCTGACCTCCTGACCCTTCCTGACCTCGCATACCAACCCTCCACATCCTAATCCCTGACTTCTTGACCCCTGACCCCTAAACCCCTGAACCCCCTGACCTTCCTGACCTCGCATACCAACCCTCCACATCCTAATCCCTGACTTCTTGACCCCTGACCCCTGAACCCCTGACCTCCTGACCCTTCCTGACCTCACCTACCACCCCTCCACATCCTAATTCACCAACTCGCCCCCTCTTTCCTGCACAAGGAAGGTCAGGTTCAAAGACCGAGGTCGCGGCCTTCACCTTTAAGCGATCTTGGGGCTGCAGGAGGCACTCAGGAGGCCCTGTCTCGCCCAGGAGGAGAGGAGGAGTCTCGCTCGCAGGAAATGTGGCTGATTGGGGTGGGCGGGGGAGGGGTGCGGGGTGGGCGGTCCACGTGTGTGAGTGGGAAGGGGGGGGGGGGGTGTTTGTATGTGCGTATATGGATATGTATGTTGTGTGTGTACATATCTATATATCTATATCTGTATCTATATCTACA
>NW_020872279.1:229138-236638 GCF_003789085.1 Penaeus vannamei
AATTAATATTTTTTTTTTTTTTTTTTTTTTTTTTTTTTCTCTGTTTATCTTTCGGGAAAGAGCGAGGTAAAAAAAAAAAAAAAAAAAAAACTGAATCTTCAGGAAGAAACTCATTCATGTAACTAAGCGTTAAAGAATAAGAAGGTTCTTACAAAGAGTAAGGGAGTGTTCTGCAATAAGAGGGTGTTCTTACAAAGAATAAGAGTGTTCTGCAATGAATAAGAGAATGTTCTTACAAAGAAATGAGTGTTCTTACAAAGAATAAGAGAGTGTTCTGCAATGAATAAGAGGGTGTTCTGCAATGAATAAGAGGGTGTTCTTGTTCTTGCACCCAAGTACCACGAGAACCAGGCTAGCGGCGAGGCAGCGCTCTGATTCCTCCTTCAGTGGCATTTACTCTTTCTTTTCTCCTCTGTTCTTTAGCAATTATCTCTTTGTTATCTCTTTTTACAAGTCTTCTTTTCTCTTCCCTTTTCTTTAGGAATTATCTTTGTTATCTCTTTTTACAATCCTTCTTTTCTCATTTCATTTCTCCTCTTTTCTTTAGCAATTTTCTCTTTATTATTTCCTTTTTACAAGTCTTCTTTCTATTCATTTCATCCTCTTTTCTTAGCAATTATCTTTTTCGTCATCTTTTCTTACACTCTTCTCCTCTTTTCTTTAGCAATTATCTCTTTATCATCTCTTTTTACAAGTCTTCTTTTCTCTCCCTTTTCTCCTCCTTTCTTTAGCAATTATCTCTTATTCATCTCTTTCTACAATCCTTCTTTTCTCTTCCATTTTCTCCACCTTTCTTTAGCAATTATCTCTTTATCATCTCCTTTACAATCCTTCCTTTCTCTCCCTTTTCTCCTCCTTTCTCCAGGAATTACCTTTATATTACCTTATGTTATTTTATTTTATTGATTGTATTATTTATTACCTTTTTTTACACACTTCTTTGCAAAGGGAGTCTTGATCATCTTCCACGCTTGACCGAGCAGACTATACCTGTCCCGCGCTCCTCTCCCGACACAGACGCGGATGAAATGAAATAAAAGGGAGACAAGTGGCGACTTCGAGACAGGAAATGAGGAAGAGGGAGAGAGGGAGAGAGAGGGAGGGAGGAGGGAGGGAGAGGGAGGGAGGAGGGAGGGAGGGGAGGGGAGGGAGGGAGGGAGGGAGGGAGAGGGAGGGAGCAGAGAGAGAGAGAGAGAGAGAGAGAGAGAGAGAGAGAGAGAGAGAGAGAGAGAGAGAGAGAGAGAGAGAAGGGGGGGGGGGAGGGGGGAGGGAGGGAGGGATGTATCTATAGTTATATGCGTACCTCTAGACACAGACACAGACACACATACCCCACACAAAACACACACACACACACACACAACATCACATCGACATCCCGAAAACTGAACCTAAAAACAACAACAACAACAACAAAAACAAAACTACAACACAAAAAAACAACAACATAAAACAATCGCCAAGAAAGACAAGAACACGGGACGCCTCACGCACTGCACTTCGTTCTCTCGAAATACAACTCGATTGCTGGAGGCATTTTTTTTTTTTTTCAGAATAAACCGTGCGTTCTTTTTTTTTTTTTTTTTTTTAATAAACCGTGCGTTCTTTTTTTTTAGAATAAACCGTGCGTTCTTTTTTTTTTAGAATAAACCGCGTTCTTTTTTTAGAATAAACCGTGCGTTCTTTTTTTTTTTTTTTAGAATAAACCGTGCGTTCTTTTTTTTTAGAATAAACCGTGCGTTTCTTTTTTTTCAGAATAAACCGTGCGTTCTTTTTTTTTCTTTTTTTTAGAATAAACCGTGCGTTCTTTTTTTTTAGAATAAACCGTGCGTTCTTTTTTTTCTTTTTTTTTAGAATAAAACCGTGCGTTTTTTTTTTTTTTTTCAGAATAAACCGTGCGTTCTTTTTTTCGAATAAACCGTGCGTTTTTTTTTTTTTAGAATAAACCGTGCGTTTTTTTTTAGAATAAACCGTGCGTTCTTTTTTTTCGAATAAACCGTGCGTTTTTTTTTAGAATAAACCGTGCGTTTTTTTTTTTAAGAATAAACCGTGCGTTCTTTTTTTCAGAATAAAACCGTGCGTTCTTTTTTTAATAAACCGTGCGTTTTTTTTCCGAATAAACCGTGCGTTCTTTTTTTTTAGAATAAACCGTTTCTTTTTTTTAGAATAAACCGTGCGTTCTTTTTTTCCGAATAAACGTGCGTTTTTTTTTTTTTTTTAGAATAAACCGTGCGTCTTTTTTTTCAGAATAAACCGTGCTTTTTTCTTTTTTTTCAGAATAAACCGTGCGTTCTTTTTTTTCCGAATAAACCGTGCTTGCGTATGGGCGAACGAGCGTAAGTAAACATCCAGCACCGAGTTAGTTTGCGCTGAACGTGAATTTGTTTGTCTTGTTGTACCCGGTGCTTTGTTGTGAAAAGGGGAAGGAGAAGGGAGAGAGCGAGGAGGGAGGAAGAGGGCAAATAGGGAATAAATTATGGGAGAAGGGAATGGGAGAGAAGGACAGAAAAAGAGACAAAAGCGAGATTGAGAGAGAGAGAGAGAGAGAGAGAGAGAGAGAGAGAGAGAAGAGAGAGAGAGAGGAGAGAGAGAGAGAGAGAGAGGAGAGAGGAGAGAGAGAGAGACAGAGAGACAGAGACAGAGAGAGACAGAGACAGAGAGACCGAGAGAGGAAAAAAACGGATTCGAGAAAGGAAAAAGAAAAACAAAACAAAAAAAACACAACAAACAACAAGGAAAATCGGAAAAAAAACAGAAAGACAAGAGAGCAGAAGAGAGAAGAAAGGGGAATAACGGAAGAGAAAACAAGCAGAGCAAAGATGATAAAGAAAGGGAAAAGGGATCACGACGATAAAGCAAGAGAGCAACCCCCCCAAAAAAAAATCGGTTTAATCCTCGCTTCCCTCTTCCCTCTTCCCTTTATTCTCTTCTGCTTCCCACTTCCCTCTCCCCTTATTCTCCTCCGCTTCCCACTTCCTTCTCCTTTGCTTCCCACTTCTCTCTCCCCTTTGCTTCTCCTCCGCTTGCCTTCATCCATACACTTATCCAAGCCAATCCCTCTTCCCTTTCTCTTTATTATTCTCCTCTGCTTCCCACTTCCCTCTCCTCTTTATTATTCTCCTCTGCTCCCCACTTCCTTTCCCCTTTAATCTCCTCTGCTTCCCACTTCCCTCTCCCCTTTGCTTCTCCTCCGCTTGCCTTCATCCATACACTTATCCACGCCAATCCCTCTTCCCTTTCTCTTTATTATTCTCCTCTGCTTCCCACTTCCCTCTCCTCTTTATTATTCTCCTCTGCTCCCCACTTCCTTTCCCCTTTAATCTCCTCTGCTTCCCACTTCCCTCTCCCCTTTGCTTCTCCTCCGCTTGCCTTCATCCATACACTTATCCACGCCAATCCCTCTTCCCCTCACACGCACCATAACCTCGCCTGGCTTGCCTCGCCTCTTCCCCTGCGCCACTTGGCTTCATCCTTCCATTTTCCTCTTTAGACCAAGTGTATCCTCAAAGAGATTTCTGTTCTTCGTTCACCGCGGACCAGTTCGTGTTCTATACACTATGTTCTATAAGCTATGTTTCCCCGAATTACTTGTTTTCTACACTTTTCCTTTTTGCATTTATTTTTTTTGTATTTGATTTCTCTCAATAATCCTTCGTGTTCTATACACTATATTTCACCGAATTACTTATTTTCTACACTTTCCATATTCTATTTTCCTTCTTGCATTATTTTTTTGTATTTGATTTCTCTCTATAATCCTTCGTGTTCTATACACTGTATTTCCCCGAATTACTTATTTTCTACACTTTCCATATTCTATTTTCCTTCTTGCATTATTTTTTTGTATTTGATTTCTCTCAATAATCCTTCGTATTCTATACATTATATTTCCCGAATTACTTATTTTACACTTATTTTCTACACTTTGATTCCATATTCTATTTTCCTTTTTGCATAATGTTTCGTACTAGATTTCCCTCAATAATCCTTCGTATTCTATACACTATATTTTCGCGAATTACTTATTTACCATACTTTATTCAATATCCCTCCTTCTTTCAGATTATTTCGTAATAGATTTCTCTCTATTAGTTTTCCCATGTTACTATAGCATCTTTTTCCCCCGTATTCCCCTAAAGGCGTTTCTGATATCCAATTCCCCACAAATCCTTCTTAATAGACATACCATATCTCTCTTATTCACCTTTTTTATAAACTTTAATTCATTGCTTGATATCAATACAACATAATAGGAATCCATTATGAATCTTATCTACCTTTGATTACCTTTACCAGACAGGAATCCATTATGAATCTTTCTTAAAATCAAGCTCTACCTTTTCCTCCTCCTTCTCCTCCCTTCTCTTCTTCTTTCTTCTTGTTCTTGTTCTTGTTCTTGTTCTCGTTCTTGTTCTTCTTCTTCTTCTTCTTCTTCTTCTTCGCTTCCTCCTCCTCCTCCTTTTCTTTCTCCTTCTCCTCTTCTTCGTCTTCTTCTTCTTCCTCCTCCCCTTCCTTTTCTTTCTCCTCTTCTTCCCTTCTTCTCCTTCTCCTTCTCCTTCTTCTTCTTCTTCTTCCTTCCTCCAACCACCTTTAGGAATACGAAACCGCCCCCGTTCCACGCCCACCTCTCTCGATTCTGAACCCGCCACGCCCAAGCCCCACGCCCACCTCTCTCGACTCTGAACCCCGCCCACGCCCCACCGCCCCCGCCCACGCCCACGCCCCACGCCCACGCCCCACGCCCACCTCTCTCGACTCTCAACCCGCCACGCCCACGCCCCACGCCCACGTCCACCTCTCTCGACTCTGAAACCGCCACGCCCCACGCCCGCCTCTCCCTCGACTCTGAATGGGCGAGGCGGTGGGCGTGTACGTGCCGCAGATAAGCTCAGCCCGGCCTTCACTACGCCCCGCGCCGTAATAATTGCCGAGGGCGTTGACGTCCTATGCCTGCATCCTGGTCCCCCTTTTTTTTTTTTTTTTTTTTGCGTCAAGGTCGAAGCGCACCCGCGGGAGGCTGGAGGAGGAGGAAGGAGGAGGAGGAAGGAGGAAGGAGGAGGAGGAGAAAGAGGTGGAGGAGGAGGAAGGAGGAGGAGGAAGGGGGAAGGGGGAAGGGGAGGAGGAAGGAGGAAGGGGGAAGAGGGAATGAGGAGGGGGGGAAGGGAGGAGGAAGAGGAAGGAGGAGGAGGAGGAGGAGGAAGGAGGAAGGAGGAGGAGGAAGGGGAGGAGGGGGGAGGTGGAGGGGGAGGTGGAGGAATGGGAAGGGGGGAGGAGGAAGGAGGAAGGGGAGGAGGAGGAGGAGGAGAGGGGAGGAGGGGGGGAGGAGGAGGAGAGAGGAGGAGGGAGGAGGAGGAGGAGAGAGGAGGAGGAGAAGAGGAGGAAGAAGAGGAGGAGAGGAGAAGAAGAAGAAGAGAAGAAGAAGAAGAAGAAGAAGAGAAGAGAAGAAGAAGAAGAAGAAGGAGGAGGAGAGGAGGAGAAGAGAGAGGAGGAGAAGAAGAAGAAGAAGGAGGAGGAGGAGGATGACGGCATCACCGGTCGAACACAATGAAAATTCGTTGAAATCACAAAGCGAAAACAAAGACGAAACGAACACAAGAGAAGACGGAGAACCAAGCATGTTTGAGGAAGAAGGAAGAGAGGAAGAGCGAAAGAAAATACGAAGAGGAAAAGACAATTTGTTTTTTTTTTCTGGTTTGTTTTTCTTTCTTCTGTTTACTCTTCTTCCTTTTGTGAGGTATTATCTGTTTCTCTGGCTCTGACTTTCTTCACTCTCTTCCTCTTCCTCCATCTTCCCTCCCCTCTCCTTCTCCCTCCCTCTCCCTCCCCCTTTCCTACCTTCTCTCTCTCTTTCTCTTCCTCTCTCACTCCTTCTCTCTCTCTCCCTCCCCTTCCCTACCATCTCTCTCTCTTTTCTTTCTCTCTGTCCCCCCATTCTCTCCCTCTGTCTCTGTCTCTCTCTCTCCCCCCCTCTCTCTCTTTCTTTCTCTCTCTCTCTCTCTCCTTATCTTTATTCTCCTCGCCTCTTACTCCACTTTTCCCCGCCTGATAAATGTCTCCTCCGCGCAGCCACTGCTTTTGTTCAGTCAATGTTTTTAATTGCAAGTGTAATTAAAGGTTGGTCTCAAGTGGTCCGGAGGAGGAGGGGAGGAGGGGGAGGGGAGGAGGAGGAGGAGGAGGAGGAGGAGGAGGAGGAGGTGGAGGAGGAGGAGGACGTGGAGGAGGAAGAGGAGGGGGAGGGGAGGGGGAGGGAGGGGGAGGGGGGTGGAGGTGCTAAGGATGGAGGAGGAGGGGGGGGAGTGGAGGGGAGGAGGAAGGAGAAGGAGGGGGAGGAAGAAGATTTTGAGGGGTGGGGAAGAGGGGGAGGGGGACTAGGAGGAAGAGGAAGAGGGAGGAGGAAAAGGAAGTTGAAGAAGAAGAGGAAGAGGAAGAGGGTGCTAGAATGAGGAGGTCGGGGAGATGGAAGGGAGGAAAAGGAGGTGAGAAAAATGCGCGAAGGAGCAAAAAAGAGGTCGATAACAGGAAGAAACAAGAGAGGACCAAAAAGAAGAGCAAAAAGAATCAGAGAGAAAAAAAGAAGGAAAAAAAAACAAAAAGAAGAAGAAAAAGAATAGAAAGAAAGAGAGAAAAAAATAAACAGGAGACACGGAACAAGAACAAGAAGAGGAAAATAATGAAGAAAATATATAAAACCAACCTCGCTATAAATCGTAAAAAAAACACAATACGACAACTCTATAACATTCCGAGAAAAAAACGTAATTATCGACTCTGTTAAAATCCCTCAAGAGATAAGAGGCGCAGATTAATAATCGTAAAATAAGATAACTATAACGAAAAAATAGTTCGTATTCGCCTCTCATTAATCTCTGTCTGTTTGTTTGTCTGTCTGTCTGTCTGTCTCTGTCTGTCTGTCTGTCTGTCTCTGTCTCTGTCTGTCTGTTTCTGTCTCTGGGAGGAAGGGGTACGACGGAGAGTAAATGACTGGTGGTAATGAGAAAAAAAAAATGGAAGATGAAGGGTAAACTAATTGATAATAATAGCAATAATGATAATAATGATACTACTACTACTACTAATAATACTATATAATAATAATAATAATAATAATAAATACAACTACTACTATTAATAATAATAAATAACAATAATAACAATCATAATAAATAATAACGATAATAATAATAATGATAATAAATAATAATGATACATAATAATAAAAATAAATAATAATAAAGTAGATCTCATTTTCCCTAAATCTCTACACATTTTCACGCGTCCTACAACAATTATAACACACAAAAAACAACAATTACATTAATCAACGTTTATTTACAGCGTCCACAACCGTGACGAATTTTTTCACACCCAAACATCCGCCGTGTCTTTTGTTATTCCTTTGCAACAATGACAACAACAACTACAACTAATTCTATTACAAACAGCGAGTAAATATTTTTTTTTCTGAAATCTGTGGCAACATGACCCGTGACGTCATCAATG
>NW_020872279.1:246638-257521 GCF_003789085.1 Penaeus vannamei
CCTACGCCCTCCCCCCCCTCCCTCTCTCTCTCCCCCTCTCCCCCCTCCTCTCTCTCTCCCCCTCTCCCCCCTCCCTCTCTTTCTCCCCCTCTCCCCTCTCTCTCCCCTCTCCCCCCTCTCTCTCTCCCCCCTCTCTCCTCCCTCTCTCTCTCCCTCTCCCCCTCCCCTCTCTCTCTCTCCCCTCTCCCCTCCCTCCCTCTCTCTCTCTCCCTCTCTCTCCCCCTCCCTCTCTCTCTCCCCTCTCCCCCCTCCCTCTCTCTCCCCTCTCCCTCCTCCCTCCTCTCTCTCCTCTCTCTCTCCCCCTCTCCCCCCTCCCTCTCTCTCTCCATCACACACACACACCCGACCTTGAAAGTGACCAGCGCAGAGCCACGCGGGTCGATCCCACCCTCGAGCATCCCTGACCCGATGCCCCGTCCTCCAGGTGGCACCGCGCTGGGG
This sequence comes from Penaeus vannamei, assembly GCF_003789085.1. NCBI lineage: Eukaryota > Metazoa > Arthropoda > Malacostraca > Decapoda > Penaeidae > Penaeus > Penaeus vannamei. The sequence goes on from NW_020872279.1 coordinate 247,080, forward strand.
GAGGGGAGGGGGGGGGGGGTGGGAGGGGGGGGGACTTGGCACCCGTTTCCCACGCCACGCCCTGATAAGCCAGAGGCCATGCCCGTGTCCTGATTGGCACGGGTGAACGCAGAACTTATCCCTGAACACACCTGGCCCTTCGCTCCGAGATGAAAGTGGGCTAAGAATAAAGAGAAAGGACCCTAAAAAAAGAAGAAAAAAGGAAAACTAAAAGAAAAGAAAAATAAGGAAAACTTAAAAAAAAAGAAAAAAAAGAAGGAAAATTAAAAGAAAAGAAAAATAAATCCTATGGACTTCGAGATGAAAGTGATATAAGATAAAAGAAAGGACCCTAAAAAAAGAAGAAAAGAAAAGAAGGAAATAAAAAGAAAAGGAAAATAAATCCTATGGACTTCGCTCCGAGATGAAAGTGATCTAAAATAAAAGAAAGAAAAAAAATCCTAAGAAGGACGTTCTCCTAAAGTTCTCCTAAAGATAAGGGTCTGGAAAAGGTCCTTCTAAAGGTCCTAAAAAAAAAAGTCCTGTAAATAAAATCTAAAATAAAGTCCCAAAAAGTCCTCTCAAGTCATTCTAAACATATGGAACCTTTTTTAACCTTTCCAAAATAAAGATCTCGAGTTTTAACAAATGTTCAAATGTTCTCTCACATTACATAACATTACAATAGACGCTCAAAAACATATAAAAAAATATATCCTAAACTGTATATTAACCATACATTAAAATAAAATCAATAAGCTATTAATAAAAGTATCTTCGTTTGAAAAAAGTATCAAAATTACTGCATATTTACCATGCATTTTTTAAATCTATAACCTATTTATAAAACTATCTGTGTCAAAAAAATATTATCAAATGACACACATTTACCATGCATTTAAAAAATCTATAAGCTATTAATAAAACTATCTTTGTGCGAAAAAGGATATCAAAATTACTGCATATTTACCATGCATTTTAAAAGAAATCTATAACCTATTAATAAAAGTATCTTTACGTGAAAAAAAACAGATTATTATCAAAATGAAACAATATCTAGTTCATAATATCTCTCACATAACCTTTTTTTAACGAACATTCCCTTGCAATAGTTATATACCATCAGCTTAGACTCATACGTAAACAAACGACAACTATAACAAAAGAAGGTCACGTGTCCCCGATTTTATAAATAGCTTTACATAAAATAATAATCCGATCAGTTCAACTCAAAGAAGGATTTTTTGAGTTTTTTTCTACAACTCAAAGAAGGATTTTTAGAGTTTTTTTCTCCGTTTTTTATAGACTTTATCTGCATAAAACTATCTTCACCGTCATGTTTTGAACTAAATTTTAAAGCGTTTGAAAGAAAATGAAAGACTTTCAGTGTATCTAAATCTGAGCTTTATATAAATATATATAGAGAATCAAATCCGTCAGCATGTATACACGTGAGTGAGTGTGTGTGAGTGTGTGTGTGTGTGTGTGTGTGTGTAGTGTGAGTGTGCGTGGAGTGTGAGTGTGAGTGAGAGTGAGTGAGTGAGTATGAGTGTGAGTAGTGTGCGTATGAGTGTGAGTATGAGTGTGCATGTGCATATGCGTATGCGCGTGCGTGTACGCTTACGAGAAAGTTAGAGACGAATAAACCGAGTGTAAATCCGCCCGTGTATCTACGGCCCCCCCCCCTTCCTCCTCCTCCTCCTCCTCCTCCTCCTCCTCCTCCTCCCCTCCCTCCCCTCCTCCCCCCTCCTCCCCCCCCTCCTCCCCCTCCTCCCCCCCTTCCTCCTCCTCCTCCTCCTCCTCCTCACCCGTAGAAAATATTCGCACAGCCGCCGACCTAGCGCTCCCCCTCCCCCCTCCCCCCTTCCCCTTGTAATCTCACCGCGAGTGTTGCAAAGGGAAGGGCGAAGTCAGTTCAAAATATGTTAATCAGTTAAAGACGCGTTGTTGTCGTAGGACACTTCTGGTCGAGACCGGGAGATCGGAGACTAGAGAGAGAGAGAGAGAGAGAGAGAGAGAGAGAGAGAGAGAGAGAGAGAGAGAGAGAGAGAGAGAGAGAGAGAGAGAGAGAGAGAGAGAGAGAGAGAGAGAGAGAGAGAGAGAGAGAGAGGAGAGGAGAGAGAGAGAGAGAGAGAGAGAGAGAGAGAGAGAGTGAGTGAGAGAAGAGAACAGAGAGAAGAGAGTGAGAGTGAGTGAAAGGGTATAAGGTGGAGGACAGTGAAAGGCGACTGTCAGGGTGTCTCCTGTATTAGGGTGTCTCTTTAAGTTAAGAGTAACAGGGTGTAGGTGTACTCTGTGGCAGAGAGAGAGAGAGAGAGAGAGAGAGAGAGAGAGAGAGAGAGAGAGAGAGAGAGAGAGAGAGAGAGAGAGAGAGAGAGAGAGAGAGAGAGGAGAAATCGAATTATGAGTTTTAACTCATCTTTTATCTGTATCTTTTCCCAGCAGAATGAAGGAGGAAGAAAAAAATAAAAACAGGAATACAATAAAGAGTGGAAAGGAGAACGACAATACAGAGAATTAATGAGAAGAAACCAGCCAAGAAAAAATAATGAAATAAAAAAATAAATAAAATAAAAACATACAACTAAATACACACACACACACACACACACACAACACACACACACACACACACACACCACACCATTATATATATATATAATATATATATATATATATATATATATGGGAGGGACGCGAGGGACACAGCGCCAAATACACCTCAGTCTAATTAGCTACTCCTCCTGGGCCATAGGAGATGGGGGAGGGGGAGGGGGGAGGGGAAGGGAGGAGGTCCTGTCGCCAGCAGCTGACCAACACGAAGGCCACATTCCTGCACGGGTGGGACCTTGCCTGACCTTGTGGGGGCCAACACTCACACTGACCCCTAGCACCCCCTCCCATCCCTTTCTCCCTCCCCTCCCTCCTTCTCCTCCCCCCTTCCCCCCCCCCCCCTCCCTTCCCTCCTCCCTTTTTCCTCTTCCTTCCCTCCTCCCCCCCCCCTTCCCCCCCCTCCTCCCCTTCCCCCCTCTACGTCCCTCAAAGACCCTCACCTCAGCCTCCTAACATAGGCCTATATCCTTGACGTCCTAATCTGGCGACTTTTACACATGTTAATGAGTTGATACGGTGGAACAGGTCGTCTGGGGCGTAACCGAGGCTCATAACGGGAAAAGTGAAGGATTTTTGCGTTTTCACCCTCAGCGGATTTTCAAAAACGAAACGGCACCGAGATTTTCACGAAATAAAACGTTAAATCAGAATTTTCATGAAATAAAACGTTAAAAATATCAGATTTCATAAACAAAGCCGTTAAATACCAGATTTTCATGAAATAAAACAAAATCAGATTCACATAAAACCATATTTTCAAAACCCAACCGTCACCAGATCTAAATAAATAAATAAATAAATAAAAATCATCAGATTCTCCAAACAAAAAACGCCAAAAATCACCAAAATCTAAAAGCAAAAATCAAAAACCCTTTACCAGATTTTCGACTGAGCCGATGGTTCCTTCCGCGCGATTCGAGTGAAATGGGAATATGTCTCCATTTCAAGGGTTAATTTTAGACCCGAGGGAAACCGGAGTACATATTAGTGACCTGTTTGACACGTGTCATGGCGAGGGAGTTTATGACAGGAAACATGACAGCGTATGGAGGTGTCATGTGTCATACGGCCTCGATCACTCAGACGAGAATATCTCTCCCTCTCTCTCGGTCTGTCTGTCAGTCTCTGTGTATGTATATATAGATGTATATTGCACACACACACACACACACACACACACACACACACACACACACACACACACGAAGAGAAGAGGGAGAGAGGAAGAGAGAGAGAAGAGAGAGAGAGAGAGAGGAGAGAGAGAGAGAGGGAGAGAGAGAGAGAGAGAGAGAAGAGAGAGAGAGAGAGAGAGAGAGAGAGAGAGAGAGAGAGAGAGAGAGAGAGAGAGAGAGAGAGAGAGAGAGAGAGAGAGAGAGAGAGAAGAAAGAAGGATAACCAAAAACCGGACATGACGTCATAAATCCCAGAACAACCAACTCACCCATTGGCACCCTCACCCCACTCCCCCATTCCCCCTTCACCCCCCTCCCACCCCTTGGTCACTCCCCTGGGTACCTGGCCACCCGGTAGTCCGTCGCCGTCCATATAGGGTGACCCTCGACCCCAAGCGTGTGACCCCGCCCGTTCCGATGCCCCCCCCAACCCTCCCTTCCCCCCCCATTACCCTCCCTACCTCCCTTCCTCCCCCTATCCACACTCTCCTCCCTCCTTTATACTTCCCTATTCTCTCTCTCTTTGCTCTTTCCCTCACTTCTTATCCCTTCTCCCTCTCTTCTTCTTCCTCTCCTTTTTCCTTCTCCCCCATTTCCATTCTCCATCCCTTCTCCCCATCCTCCCTCCTCCTCCTCCCTTCTTCCCTTCCATCCCTCTTTCCCTCCCTCCCTTCGTCTCCTTCCCTCCCCTCCTCCCTCCTTCCCTCCCTTTCCTCTCCTTCCTCTCCTTCTCACTTCCTTCTTCTCCTCCTCTCCCTCCCCTCCCCCCCCCCCCCACGCCCATTCACACACGCTCGGGTCACTCCCATATGGGCACTGAGGAAGGTCACGTGACCATTTCGGCTGAAATGGGGTGGGGGGAGGGAGGTGTTGGGGGTTAGGGGGAGGGGAGGGGGTCAGTGAAGCGACGTTAGACCTTCCTTAGGGAGTCTAGGGCGAAGACAAGGTGTGAAGGTATCTTTTGTGTTCTGTCTGTCTGTCTGTCTGTGTTCTCTCTCTCTCTTCCCTGTCTCTCTCTCTTTCTTTCTTCATCTACCTTTTATTTATCTCTCTCTCTTTCTCTGTTCTTTCTTTGTCTCTGTCTTTCTGTCTGTCTGTCTGCTCTCTCGCTCTTTTCTCCTCTGTCTCTGTCTCCTCGTCTCTGTCTCTCTCTCTCTCTCTCTCTCTCTCTCTCTCTCTCTCTCTCTCTCTCTCTTCTCTCTCTCTCTCTCTCTCTCTCTCTCTCTCTCTCTCTCTCTCTCTCTCGCTGCCTCTATCACTCCCCCCCTTCCTATCTCAACTTCCTTCCTCTCCATCCCTTCTTCCAATAGACCTTTTAATTTTCATTTTTATTAATGACGGTGATGATTGGTGGAGGTGGTGATGGTGGTGATGGAGTCCTTTTTAATCCCAATCACGTGACTCCACACGCCACACACACACACACGCACGCACGCAAACACACACACACACACACGCACACACCACGCTCTCGCCAACCATACAGCGAGAGGCACGAGAGAGCTTGCAACCCTGGGGCGTGTGGCAGGGGGAGGGGGGGGGGGGGGGGTCGTCGGGTCATCACTACAAGGGAATAATGACGGTGATGATTGGTGATGATGGTGAATGGGAAACAAAGATGCGTGGAATCGGTACTCTCTGTCTCTCTCTCCATGTCTGTCTGTCTGTCGTCTCTCTGTCTCTCTCTCTCTTTTCACACACTCACACACACACCACTCCCTCTCTCTCTCTCTCTCCCTCTCCTTCTCCTCTCTCTCTCATCTCTCTCTCCTCTCTCTCCTCTCTCTCTCTCTCTCTCTCTCTCTCTCTCTCTCTCTCTCTCTCTCTCTCTCTCTCTCTCTCTCTCTCCTCTCTCCTCCCTCTCTCTCTCTCTCCTCTGGTCTCGGAACTCTTGTTCAGCGTGACTTCGACGTGATGGACACCCAGACGACGACACCGCTTCGGGTACGCAGGGTATGGTCGGGTATGGGGGAGGGGGGGGGGGAGAGAGGGGAGGGGGAAGGTGGGTGGGGAGGGGAGGAAAGGCACTGTGGTATCAGGGTCATGGATAGTACCCATTCCCCCCTTCCCTCTTCCTCTATCCTCTACCCCTCTAACCCATACCACACCCCACCTAACTTCACCCCTTCCCCTCCGCCCTTCCCCTCTATTTCCCCTCTACCCCATACCACACCCCTCATCCTCCCCCTCCACCCCTCCCCCTTCCCCTCCTATATTCCCCCTCTACCATACCACACCTCTAACCCTATCACCATCTCCCTCCCCTCTTAACTCTTCCCCCTCACTCTCCCCTCACCCCTTCCTCACCTCTCCCCTCTTCCCTCCTTCCTCCCCTCCACCCCTCCCCCTTCCCTCCCCTCCCCTCCCTTCCACTTTCCATTTCCCCTTCACCGGCCTTCCATACCCAAAAACCCATTATCTCTCTCCCATATCTCGACGTCGCGGGGAACGAAGAAGGGGAAATGGCACAGAGGAAGAAGGCAGATGACGGAGTGTTTGCGAGATACGACAATTGAGGAGGAAGAATAGAAAAAAAAGAAAAAGAAGAAGAGAAAACAAAAGAAAACAAAGGAAAGGAAAAGAAAAGAAAAAAAGCACTCAACAACAAAAACAAAAGAAAATAACAAAAAACAATGACACGTAAACAAAAACAAATCAATGACAAGCAAATAAACAAACAATAAGCTCATTAAGTCGATTTAATTCTTTTGTTTTTTTTAATAAACAACTTCATCGCTTGTTTACTTATCGTTAACAACCAATTTTCATTCACTTAAATACCTTTTCTACCTCGTTTGTCTTTAATTACCCTTTTTATTTCTATCATATTTCATTTTTTCGTCTATTCATTATCATATATATATTTCAATCTTTATTATCATTAAAACGTGTTTTTTCTTTTCTTCCCTTTTTTATTCATATCATATTTCATCATTTTGTCTATTCATTATCTTATACATATTCCGATCTTTATTGCCATTAAACCAAGTCTAAGTTTGTTCTCTCTTTCTTTACCGCGTTAATTTTCTTCTTTTTTGTTTATATCATATTTCATCATTCTATCTATTTATCATCATTTACATATTCCGATCTTTATCATCATTAAAGCAAGTTTTTTTTCCTTCCTTTTTTTTTATTTATATCATATTTCATTCTTTTCTCTATTCATTACATATATATATATATATATTCCGATCTTTTATCATCATTAAAGCAGGTCTGTCTTTTAATTCTCTTCTCCCTTTTTAAAACGTTTATTCTCTCCCTTTTTAATAACCATTTATCAAAGACTCCATCTTCCCTCAGCCTCATGACCGTCACACTCGACCTGGCGTGGAAGAGGTCACGGTCTATACGCTACGAGGTCGAGCTGGAAGGTGGAGGTCAAGGAATAGAATAGGGTCAAGGGGGAGGGGGTGTAGGGGTCAAGGGGATGTGTAGGGGGAGGTGCAGGGGTCAAGGGCGAGGGGAGATAGGGGTTAAAGGGGAGGGGGAGGGGTTTAGAGGGTCAAGGGGGAGGGGGAGGTGCAGGGAGGGGTTAAGGGGAGGTTGTAGGGGTTAAGGGGAGGGGAGGTAGGGGTCAAGGCGGAGGGGGAGGTGGGAGGGGAGTGCAGGGAGGGGTTAAGGGGGAGGTTGTAAGGGGTAAAGGGGGAGGGGGTTTAGAGGTCAAGGGGGAGGGGGGTGCAGGGTAGAGGGGGAGGGAGGTAGGGGTCAGGGGGAGGGAGGGGGTGTAGGGGTCAATGGGGAGGGGGATGTGTAGGGGGGGGGAGGGGGTTTAGGTCAAGGGGAGGGTGTAGGGGTCAAGGGGGAGGGGAGTAGGGGAAGGGGAGGGTTTTAGGGGTCAAGGGAGGGAGGGGCAAGGGGGAGCAGCTAGATGACTCGAGACATCTTGAGTTGGCTTGTGGTTTGTTCAAGAAAGGGAGTTGCTTTCGGTTCAGAATTTTGGTTTTAGTTTGAGAATGAAACGTATCCATGTTGACAAATGTAGAAAAGGTATGAATGAGACTGGATATCTTCACAATTCGATTACGTCTTCGTCAGAAATACATGTATTTCTGACGAAGACGTAATCGAAACCGGTCAAATACATCTCTTGTATTGTGAAGATATCCAGTCTCATTCATACCTTTTCTACATTAGTTTGAGAATTTTGGCTGAGAATTGGTTTGTTTCGTTAGTTTGAGAATGTTGAGGTTCGTTAGTTGGAGGATTTTACTTTCGTTAGTTTAAAGAATTGTAGGTATGTTCATTTTCTTTAGCTAAAGAATTCTAGTTCTTTTTGTTAGTAAAAACAAATCTAGTTTTTGTTTTCGCTAGTTAAAGATTTCTAGTTTAGTTAGTTTTTGTTAGTTTTAAAACAATCTAATTATTTTTTTTTTCGTTAATTAAAGAATCACCCCACTACCACCACCCCACCCCACACCACCACCCCCCCAACCACCACCACTACCACACTCCCCACCCCATCACCCCACCCTACCCCCACCACCACCACCACTAACTACCCCCTTCAACCCCTACGCCCCAACACCCTCACCCCCATCACCCCATCCCTACCCCCCAACCCACCCACCCTCACCCCAACCCCACCCCCACAGCGCCCTTCGCCGAGTGAGTGAGAGAGACAGCGCCCGCCCGCGAGTGAGAGTCGGGGACTGAGTGATGGCCGAGCAGACCTTGTCGAGCCAGCCTGGAAATGTCGCCCTCCTCCCTCCGTCTGTCTGTCTGCTCCATCTTATCGATAGATTTTCATGCTCTTTTTTTTTTTTTTTGTCTTCTCTTCTCTCTCTCTCTCTTCTTTTGCAATCTCTCGATCGCTCTCTGACTGGGTCTTGCTCTTGCAATTTCTCTTTTCTGTCTCTGTCTCTCTTTCTTTGTCTCTCGTAATCTCTCTCTCTCTCTTTCTCGCTCTCTCCTCTCTCCCTTCCTTCTCCCTCTCCTCCCCTCCCTCCCTCTCCTCTCCCCTCCTTTCTCCCTCCTTCTCCCTCTTCCTCCCCTCTCCCTCTCCCCCTCCTCTCCCACTCTCTCCCTCTCCCTCCCTCCTTCTCTCCCTCTCCCTCCCTCACCCCCTCCTTCTCCCTCTCCCTCCCTCCCTCCCTTCCCCTCTCCCTCTCTCCCTCTTTTTTTGGGAGGGTGGGGGGTGGTGGGGGGAGGGGGGTTTCTGCGTAGACGTGAACGATCGACGTTTTCCAAGGACTAAGCGACACGAGATGACATTTTCTACTTTCCAATCTCTTCTCTTTTTTTTCAAATTCTTTTTTTTTCTCTCTCTATCTCTTGTTCTGCTTACGAACTATCTATCACAGCCGCTCGTGCGCGCGCGTGTGTGTGTGTGTGTGTGTGCGCGTGTGCGTGTGCGTGTGCGTATGCGTATGCGTGTGCGTGTACGTGTGCGTGTGCGTATGCGTGTGCGTATCGTGTGCGTGTGTTCGCACAAAGGTCTAAAAACAAGCTTCCTTGTGACGTCATAGGCCTTATCACCGCAAGCTGCTTAGAACTCCGAAGTGACGAGACTTACTTACTTACTTACGGAGACCTTGTATGTGTGTGTTTGTGGGCGTGAAAGTATTTGGGCCGAACGTGTAAAAATGCGATTTCTACAACGTACATTCTACAGATTCCACCCCTACTACGAGAGGTCATTCCAGGGACTGGCATACACGCGCCAATTTTATTTATAAGCCGCCAACGAGCAGATAAGAAAATATACAGGGTTAATTCTTTTTTCTCTCTCTCTCTTCTTTCTTTTTTCTTTCTTTCTTTCTTTCTTTCTCTTTCTCTCTCTCTCTCTCTCTCTCTCTCTCTCTCTCTCTCTCTCTCTCTCTCTTCTCTCTCTCTCTCTCTCTCTCTTCTCTCTCTCTCTCTCTCGCACACACTCCTTTTCTCTCCTCCCCTCCTTTCCTTCTTCCTTCCCTTCCCTCCCTCCTTCCTCCCTCCCTTCCTTCCTTCCCTTCCCTTCCCTCCCTCCCTTCCCCCTTCCTCCTCCCCTTCCCTTCCCTCCCTTCCCTTCCTTCCCCTTCCCTTCCCTTCCCTTCCCTTCCCTTCCCTTCTTCCCTTCCCTTCCCTTCCTTCCTTCCTTCCCTTCTCTCTCTCTCTCTCTCCTAAGCTGACAAAGAACAAAGTCCTTTCATTTGCATATTATGTCGAAATGAAACGCGAATTTAAAACTAATCTCTCTCTTTCTTCCCTATTCCCTATTCCCTATTCGTTATACACATCTATCATTATTTTTGCATTAAAATTAAGGTCGTGTCATTAGTGTCATTATAAGAACGTTGTTATAGTTATTGTTACCGTCATATTATTAAGGGATTATCTTTTTTTGTTATTTTTACAGCACAAAGGTCGCGACATCATATCATTATCATCATTATTATCATTATAAATGTCGTTATCACCGATTGCTTTTTTATTATCATCATAATTAGTATTGGCATTGTCATAATCATTATTGTCATCATTTATTATGATTATCATCATTATTATTACTACTATTATATCATCATCATCATCAATTACAATTATTATCATTTATTACTATCAAAAATCGTCTTCTCATTCTTATCCTCCTCCTCCCTATCTTCTCCTTCTTCTTCTTCTTTTTTTCCCTCTTGTTGTTCTTTCTTCTTCAGCTCCTCCTCCTTCCCCTTCCCTTTCCCTCCTCCTTCCTCTTCCTCG
>NW_020872279.1:266233-268733 GCF_003789085.1 Penaeus vannamei
ATTTTACTTTTTGTTTTCGTTTTCATTTTTTTTTTCTTTCTCTTTCTTCTTCTCCTTTCTTTTCTTTTCGTTTTCTTTATGCGCATTGTGCGATGAGACAAAAAATAATATCTACTGTATGTATTCTCGAAGATTTCAATGACTAATTTGCCAGACGTACTATAGTCTAACCAAATTATTCTAATTAGCAGAAGTAATTAACATACCCCCAAAGAAAGTGTGCGAATAAGCCAGCCAGTTTGTTTACATTAGAACCGAGATTTTGCCGATTCACGACTCAGGTATTCGAAATACTCCCGTCGCTGACTCAAGAGTTTTAAACATGTTGGCAATGCATAATGGACCCTGACACCTGATACCTAATATGCCTGATACTTCCAGACGCAAATAGGCTCCTAATCATTTAAATCCAGCGAAGGGAAGAACATGTTCATTAATAATCTCACCATAAGAGGTAAACGCAACAACTCGGTCTATTGTCCGAAGCTTCGAATTCGTATGCGGGTTTGTAATTTTTTTTCTCTCTCTTTCTTTTTTTCTTTTATAACGACGTAGCCCAAGATTCGCCAGGATGCAGAGGACCTTAAGGGGATCTTCGGGGAAGAGGAATCATGGGGATTATCAAGCAGGTGCATGGGTATTGATAAGCAGATATATGATCATTGATAAGCAGGAAGACGGTTTGCTAAATATGGGGAAATACTGTTTACGTTTTCGTGGGCAATGCGTTCTGATTTGGGTTTCCCGGTAAGAGAAAGAGAGAGAGAGAGAGGAGAGAGAGAGAAGAGAGAGAAGAGAGAGAGAGAGAGAGAGAGAGAGAGAGAGAGAGAGAGAGAGAGAGAGAGAGAGAGAGAGAGACAGAATGACAGACAGAATGACAGACAGAGACAGAGAGAATGAGGAGAGAAAGAGAAACAGACATACACACTATTATTCTTTCATTTCATAATCATTTCATAATTATTTAATAACTATTTAATAAAAATAACTATAATCATTTCATAATCAATCTTATATATATTTCATCCAAATCTATCTCATACATCAGTTTGACCCAGTCTACCAAGACAAACAACGCTGACGAAAAACAAACAAAAGAAAACAAAACAAAACAAAAACAGATTCCTGTCTTTTCATCACAATACCCAGATAATGACCAACTATCAGGTAATCCCCTTACACATTAAAGTCTTTGAATGACACCTTAATGACAAGAAAAAGAAAAAAAAAAGACACAAACGAAAAAAACTGACAAGTTAATTCCAAACAATCGCGTTAGTCATACTACAATTAGACCTTCGGAAGGGCCATTAACGTGAACCTTAAAAAGAAGAAAAATAAAAGTAAATACAAAATAAAGATAAAAATAAAACAGACGCTGGTTTGACTACCTGGAAGCCAAGCGCCCGAGACCATGTGTTGACTCTGCTCTCGTAAACCTTGTGTTTTTGCCTTTAAAAGGTGCCTAATGACAGCCACCGGGTTTGTTTATTGCACGGAGCAACTTTGCATGGCATGTCTGAGTGTATTTTGTTTAACTGCTTATAAGTACATGGTTAGTGCGTATCTCGTGCCGTGTATAGAGAGAGATTTTGCCGGTCTTTTAATTAACATTACGTAAATATAATACTTGGTTATCGTTAAATGAGTGAGGTATTAATAACCGGCATTTTAGGGTACTCTTTTCCTTACCTTTGAATGTCCTAAAATAATCTTTATTTTTATTGTATGTGTTTTGGAAATCAATGAAAATTGCAGATGCATATGGCAAGATCAGAATAGAAATTTATTAAATTTTATTTTGACGATTCAAAATCCATCAGTCATATTCACGCAACTAGATAGATAAGGCTGGGGAATAAATAGACAAATAAACAAAAAAATCAAAATTATTAACACGTCCAAACATGGTTCTCATCGTTAATGTATCAATAATAACAATTATAATTTCTATGATAATGAACTAAAATCTGAAAAAAAAAAAAATTATGGTAAAACACAAAGCACGAAAATTCTTAAAGGCAATGGTTAGATGATGATAGATAATGATGAAAATAATCACAGTGATGATAATCATGACAATCAAATGATAAGAGAAATAATGTGTTATTAATAACATTAATAAGCACCGACATTAATAATTATCATCCTTAATACCACCGTCATCAACCATCATCATTATCATAATCATCATCATCGTCCTCATCATCGCCATACTCATCACCATCACCCTTCTCCCCATTATTACCATCAGTATCGTAATCATCATCATCATCAAAATAATGATATTAAGAATAATGACAACACATGAATTAACAATAATGAAATGATAAAATTAAACATGACAGTGATGATAATAAAAGTGATGCTAAAAACAGAAACGATGAGAACAAATCACTCACTGACAAAACATAAACAAAAACACTAACAAAACATTAACAAAAACAATAACAGAAACAAAAATAAAAACAAAAACAAAACAACAATAAAAATGACAGAT
>NW_020872279.1:293733-295201 GCF_003789085.1 Penaeus vannamei
GAGGAGGAGAGAGGAGAGAGAGAGGGAGAGAGAGAGAGAGAGAGAGAGAGAGAGAGAGAGAGAGAGAGGACAGAGGAGAGAGGAGAGAGCAGAGAGAGAGAGAAGAGAGAGAGAGGGACAGACAGAGAGAGAGAGAGAGAGAGAGAAGAGAGAGAGAGAGAGAGAGAGAGAGAGAGAGAGAGAGGAGAGAGAGAGAGAGAGAAGGGAGAGAGAGAGAGAGAGAAGAGAGAGAGGAGAGGGGGGGGGGGGGAGAAGAGAGGAGGATAGAGGGAGAGACAGAGAGGGGAGAGAGAGAAAAAGAGAGAAGAGAGAGAGAGAGAGGAGAGAGAGGAGAGAGAGAGAGGAGGGGGAAGAGAGAGAGAGAGAGAGAGAGAGAAAGAGGAGAGAGAGAGAGAGAGAGAGAGAGAGAGAGAGAGAGAGAGAGAGCAAGAGAGAGAGACAGCTGAGGTTGATGATCTCTCGGGTGTGGACACTGATGAAGCGAAAATACTCGTAAGGAAATGATTCAGCTGTTTCGGGAGGTGGGAAAAAATTTGCATGGATTTTTTTTATCATTATTATTTATATTATCCATTATTAGTATTTTACTTTGTATANATGTATGTATGTATATATATACATACATATATATATTCACATATCATTAACATGGGAGGGTAAGTGGGTGTCAGTGTGGGCATGGATTTGAGTCTAGTTGTATGTGCGTGTGCTTTAGCATGTGTATCAGTTAACTTGTGTGTGCGTGTACTTATGCTTTCGCTCGTAGCTAAGACTTACCTCAGATCCCGGTGAATGCAACGGGTCCGCCCAGCCACCGGCAAAACACGAAGGCGCTGACATCAATATCCAAAAACTCCCGGGAGCTTATTTCCACATACCGTACCAACCGACAACCATAAACACTAAAAATGATAATAATGATAATAAAAGAAAAGAAAAGCGAATAACCGTTAACGAGACACTAGCCAATTTACAACATCAACAACCCGAAGATAGACACTCGATTGTTCTCTACTGAACACCCGAAGGTAAAGGTTTGTACAGCGGTCGTCTGCTAGTACAGCTGCTGTGTGCTATCGTCCTGGTACAAGAGCCGTGTGCTTGCGTCCTGGTACAACGGTTGTGTGCTTGCCTCCTGCCTTCCCTTCTCGGTCTCGGGTCAAGTGGTTCATTGCGCAAAAACAAGTGAGCGTCGAGTCGGCTTTTTTTGGTAGGATTCCAGTTCCAGTTTTTCTCGCGACTTCTGTCCCCAATACCCGTCGGGGGATTTGGAAGATGATGAGTCATGTCTTTGATTTATTTATTCGTTGGGAAATTAAGTGTCTTTTAGTCATGTATTTATTGGAGAATTAAATGCATTTTATTTATTTATCTATTGAAAAATGAAGCATGCTTTCATTTCTCGGAAAATCTAACTTCTTTATGTATTGAAAAATAATTTTCCATTTACATGTTTATTGGAAAATCA
>NW_020872279.1:296839-301839 GCF_003789085.1 Penaeus vannamei
GATTCCCATATAATTCTTTCAGGGTGATTAGCCTTTCTGTTGATTGCCCCCTTCCTCTAACAGTCTTAGCTTCCAGTTAAACAATCCCTTTACCGTTACGAGTGTTTGTGTGTGTGTGTTTGTGTGTGTGTGTGTGTGTGTGTGTGGTGTGTGTGTGTGTGTGTGTAGTGTGTGTGTGTGTGTGTGTGTGTGTGTGTGTGTGTGTGTGTGTGTGTGGTGTGTGTGTGTGTGTGTGTGTGTGTGTGTATGTGTGCGTGTGTATGTGTACACACACACACACATGCACACATATATATGTATGTATGTTTGTGTGTGTGAAACGTAACAATTACAATAACATATTACATGTTTCCTTTTCTTATCATTTTATTGTTGCGTTGATCATTCAAAAAAAAATAACACTAACGGTTTCTATTGTTTGTGATATCATCTTTGCAACATTTCATTGTCAAGACTATCTGACTTAACTTTCACCCAAGACAGTGTGCATCGTAAATTTTAGTGTTTTTTTGTTTTTGTTTTTTGTTTTTTGAGCTTACAGTGATAATAGAAAGATGAAGTCAAAGATAGTATTGTCCTGTTTAGTTTTTTTTTCTCTCTCTCTCTTTTCATATTCGCTCATTTTCAAAGTACCAATGTTTCTTTTTTTTCTTTTTTTCCCCCTGCCGTTTGATATGTTGAGAGAGAGAGAGAGGGAGGGAGGGAGGGAGAGAGAGAGAGAGAGAGAGAGAGAGAGAGAGAGAGAGAGAGAGAGAGAGAGAGAGAGAGAGAGAGAGAGAGAGAGAGAGAGAGAGAGAGAGAGAAGAGAGAGAGAGAGAGAGAGAGAGAGAGAGAGAGAGAGAGAGAGAGAGAGAGAGAGAGAGAGAGAGAGAGAGAGAGAGAGAGAGAGAGAGAGAGAAGAGAGAGAGAGAGAGAGAGAGAGAGAGAGAGAGAGAGAGAGAGAGAGAGAGAGAGAGAGAGAGAGAGAGAGAGAGAGAGAGAGAGAGAGAGAGAGAGAGAGAGAGAGAGAGAGAGAGAGAGAGAGAGAGAGAGAGAGAGAGAGAGAGAGAGAGAGAGAATCTACATGCAAGAGATAAGTTAAATAAAAAAAATAGTAGAAATTGGGTTAACCGTAAATCTGCCATTTTTCAACAGCCTTTCCCTTCTCTTTCAAGTTTATGGCTCCCTTTTTATTTCCTCTTCGCATTTTCTCTTTTGTTATCATCTTTTATTTTTCTTCTTCGTCTTCCGTCACCATCTTCTCTCTTTTTCGTTGTTATCAACTCCTCTTTTCTTTTTTATTTGTGTTTCATCTTGGTCATCACCTTTACCTTCTTCTTCTTCTTCTTCTTCCTCTTCTTTCTTCTTCTTCTTTTTCCTTTTCCTCCTCCTCCTCATCTTCTTCTTCTTCTTCTTCTTCGCTCTCCTCTTTCTTACTTCCTTGTCTTTCTCCTCTGCCTTCTCTCTCCCCATCGCCATCTCCATAACTCCGATACTTACCCGTAATATTTCCATGTTTACGTCGGTTCGTATTTTCTTATACTTTTATTTTGTTTTATTGCATTGCACCACTTTGATTTTTCTTAATCTGATATTTCTTGCATTGCTATTGTTTTACACTACGTAAGTATTTCCCCTCAATAAATAGATAAATAAATAAATAAATGATTTTAAAAAAAAAAATCTTTTTTTTCTTTTTTTCTATACCGTTTTTTTTTCTCAAAAAAGAGATTCGGTGTACTGAGACTGTACCGTGAGTTGCCAGTTTTTCATTTTTCTTTATATTATAACATTTCATCGTTATTATTATCATTATTGCTGCCGCTGCCATCATTATCATTGTTACTATTTTTCATCACTATCAATACTACTGTAACTACTATTATCACATCCTCATTATCGCTTTTATCATCATCATCACTGCCACTATCATTATCATCACACCATCACAAAAAACACACACCAAGAGATGCTATCAAATCGAGAACTCTCTCTTTCTCTGACAGTGCACAATCTCCCACTTTCAACAGGCCATAGAGAGAGCAACTTGCATATCATCTCTCTTCTATTGATCATTCTTTCCTCTGACCCTGAGGTAGCGTCTGACCTTTCCTTGAAGCTAGGTCACCGTTAGTCCTCGCTGGTAAAACAGTGTTGCTACCCAGGTTAAGCTCCACCCACGTTTTTTGTTTTTTGTTTTTTGTTTTTTTGAACGAGTACGTCTCCTGTGGTTTCTCTCTTTATGTATTGTTTTTATTGATTTGTTGATTTTTCTGTTTAGTTTTCCTTTCTTTTTCCTACTCTTTCTGTCTTCTTTCTTTCACTTTCTCTCTGTCTTTCCTCTTTCTCTTTCTCTCTGTCTTTCTCTCTCTCTCTCTCTCTCTCTCTCTCTCTCTCTCTCTCTCTCTCTCTCTCTCTCTCTCCTCTCTCTCTCTCTCTCTCTCTCTCTCTCTCTCTCTCTCTCTCTCTCTTCTGTTCTTTCTCTATTTACCAAATCACTTGTCTCTGTCTATTTATCTATCTGCCTGTGTCTATCTATTTATATTTAACCTTTTATTTATCTATCTACCTGCAATTGTTTGTCTCTCTACCTAGGTTTTTTTATCTATATCTTTATATTTACCTTAATCTATAAAATCTATTTGATCTATTCTTTTCTTTTCTCTTCTTTTCTTTCTTTCTTTCTTCATTTTCCTATACAGCGTGTATCACGTATGCTAATATACCTCAGCGAGAGTATTGGAAGCCAGTAAACCTATTTTGCACCATTCCCTTATCCTTACGACTGAAACTAAACCTCTCTGATTAGGGTTTAACAAGGATTAAGGTTCGGAATTGATATTGAAATAGACGAGCAGGTCTAATCTAAGTTTCGTGGCCTAATTCTGCGGCGTTTTAATGATGAAATAACACCCGTTTGCAGGTACTCGTCCTTGCAAAGTGTCATGGATTGCGCAGTTGTTTTTAGCTTATGTGTGTGTGTGGGGGGGGGGGGGTGCGGGTGTGAGTTTGTGAGTGGTGTGTCTGGGGGGGAGGGGGGGGGGGGAGAGTGGATGTGTGTGTGGTAAGGTTATGTGTGTGTGTGGGGGGGGGGTATGGGTGTTGTGTGTGTGTGTGTGTGTGTGGGTATGGGTGTGGGTTGTGGTTGTTAGTATGTGTGTGTGTGGGTGTGAGAGAGAGAGAGAGATGTTTAGTGAGTGAGAGTGAAAGTGAAAGTGAGAGTGAGTCTAAGAGTGAGACTGTGAGTGTGAGGACTTGTGTGTGTTTGTGAGTGTGAGTGAGTGAGTGAATGAGAGAATGAGTGAGTGAGTGTGGGCGTGTACTTGTACGTGTGCGTGTGCGTGTGTGTGTGTGTGTGTTTGTAGATATAATATTAATATATAAACTCACGTGACGTCAAAACCTTCAAATAACAATTTTTATTCTTACTTATATCTACCATTCCTCTCTTCTTAAATAAAGGAACAAAAGGCTATAAAGTAATTCATTTGTTCCACCGATTCAATTCGGATGAGTCATCAACAATAACGAAAAGGAATAGGAACAAGAAAAAAAAAATAAGACAGAGAGAGAGAGAGAATAAACAGTAAGATAGAAAAAGTGAAATGATTAAATAAAATGAATATGAGAAAGTGAATGGTAGCTGATATGTGATGATGATGATGGTGATGAGAGATGATGATGGTGGTGGTGATAGTGATAATGGCGATGATAATGATGATGATAGTGATAGTTTTGTGATGATGATGATGGTGATCGTAGTGATGATGATGATGATGATAATGATGATGATGATTTAGGAAGAGAAGGTTAGTTAGCAGTAGCAGTTTGTAATATCGACGATGATCACAATAATAACCAAAGCGAGAAATTAATGAAATGCTATCATTATCACTTGACATGTAATAATACCACTTTCCAACTTTCCTTTCATTGTGTGTTCATACATGGCCGTTTAAGACAATGGTTGGCACATTATAAAAACATATATCGGTAGTTCCCACACCACACGCCCATGTATCTTATCAAACATTCTTTTTAATCTCTATTTTTCTTTTTCTTTTTTTTTTACTAACAATTAATTTTCATTGGTATCGTTTTACGTTCAGACCTTTAAAAATTAATAATAATTTTACCAAAAATCGTGGTTTTGTTCATTATGAAGTTCCATGCTTGCGTGTTTCTTTTCGATACTATTTCTTATAGCTGATTAGATGAACAAAGTGAAAGCTAGTAGTACAATCCCTTCGTAGTGCATTGTATTGTTTAGTACCCTTTTTGGGTTAATGAGAGATATAGGGAGGAGGGTTAAGCAGGGAGAGAGAGAGAGAGAGAGAGAGAGAGAGAGAGAGAGAGAAGAGAGAGAGAGAGAGAGAGAGAAGAGAGAGAGAGAGAGAGAGAGAGAGAGAGAGAGAGAGAGGGAGGGAGGGAGGGAGGGAGGAAGAGAGAGAGAGAGAGAGAGAGAAGAGAGAGAAGAGAAGAGAGCAGAGAGACAGACAGAGACAAACAGACAAACAGACAGACAGACACGAGAGTGAGAGAGAGAGACGGGGGAGGGGACAGAGAGAGAGAGGAGACAGATAGACAGACAGACAGACAGACAGACAGACAGACAGACAGACAGAGACAAAGAGGAGAGAGAGAAAAAAGGTGTTACAATAATATCTATTCCTGGGATATTAAAACATCGTGATTAAGAATATCAGAATCAAAATATACTCATGCCTCCCCCTCCCAAAAAAAAAAAAAAAAAATAATAATATAAAATAAATAAATTGCATGAGGTACAATACAATAATGACTGATTATTAAAAAAATCAATGACACGTGATAAACGACTTTCTGAAAACCGTAACAAGTCATTTAGCTGAACTACAAAGGTCGCAAAAAATTCCGCGTAAATAATTTAATTTAATTTTTCACACCATATATCATTAAACCATGTCGTAAAATTAGACCTAGACAATCATCGTTTTCCAGCCATTCCTAACGTAATCTACCCTTGGGCAACCGCAGTGAAC
>NW_020872279.1:326839-331839 GCF_003789085.1 Penaeus vannamei
AGTAAGCTGTTTCTCGCCTCGAAATGGTGTTTTTTATTGTGATTTTATTGTTTACTGCCGTTTGGTGATTGCGCAATATGTGGCCCAAATAGCATATGAATTACTATCAGTGGATATGCGTTGTATAACTTCATTTCATATTATCTATGCAATGTCTTGTGCAACTTTTTTTTTACTACTTTTTTCGTGTGATCTTGTTCAACGCTGATTATTCTTATCCAAAGCGAACAAATGATGAACAAAGAACACAATAAGTAGATTAAGATGAAAAAAATATCTAGATTCATTCAACAGAACAGAGAATAATCGAAAAAAAATTACTTTAACTACTGACCTGCGCTGTTGCTTCACCCCCTCCCCCCTCCCCCATTTCCCGTCCCCTTCCTTCTCTGCAATTTCTTTTTCTTGCTTATTTCGCTCTCTCATCTCTCTCTCTCTCTCTCTCTCTCTCTCTCTCTCTCTCTCTCTCTCTCTCTCTCTCTCTCTCTCTCTCTCTCCCTCCCTCTCCCTCCCTCCCTCCCTCCCTCTCCCTCTCCCCTCCTCTCTCCTCCCTCCCTCCTCCCTCCTCCCTCCCTCCTCCCTCCCTCCCTCCCTCCCTCCCTCCCTCCCTCCCTCCCTCCCTCCCTCCCTCCCTCCCCTCCCTCCCTCTCTCTCTCGCATTCTCATTCTCACCACCCCCCTCTCTCTCTCTCTCTCCTCTCACTCGTTATATTTCTCTCTGCCCTCGTCTTTCTCTTCCAAGCTGTTTATCTCCCTTCTACATATGATGTTGGTGATGGTGATGATAATGATCATGATTTGTAATATTGATAATGATGATGATGATGATGTTGATACTAAGGATGAGATGATGATGATGATATTCATACTAACAAGAATAATAACAATAATAGGTATAAAAGACAATAGCGATGGTAATGATCATCATGATTTTGATAATAATGATAAGAACAATATGATAATAATAATAATAATAATGGCAATAACAATACTGGTAATAATAATGAAGCTAATAGTAGTAATAACGATATAACTAACCCCAATAACACTAGTGATAACACAAATAATAACAACAGAATAATAATGATAGAAATAATGAAAATGATAATAATGCTACTAAATACAAACAATTAAAAATAACAATGACGAGACCCTCTTTCCCAAGGACTGACCTCTTGTCCACACAGCAAGGTCACAAAGGTCACGTCACTGCATAGAGATAGATAGATAGATAGCCGAATAGATAGACATATAGATAGATAGATAGAGAGATTGGTAGACCGAGCGGTAGATAGACATATAGAGAGATAGATAGACAGACATATAGACAGATAGATAGACATATAATAGATAGATAGACAGAGAAATAGGTAAATAGACAGATAGATAAATAGACAGAGAGATAGATAGACGGATAGATAGATAGATAGACATATAGATAGATAGATAGACAGAGAGATAGATAGATAGACAGAGAGATAGAATAGATAGATAGACATATAGATGGATAGACGGATAGATAGATAGACTAATAGATAGATAGACAGACAGAGAGATAGATATACATATACAGATAGATAGACGGATATATAGACATGCATACGTGTAAACATATAAACATGCGTACATGCATACACACAAACATCCATACAAGCACACAAAAATACATACATGCACACAGACATATGCACATACATACATACACAAATAGCTAGATGTATGGATAAATAGATAAATAGACAAACGGTTTATACGGAATTACCGAAGGAGTGTAAAGGGGAGACGAGATAACGAAGGAAAAGGTAAAACAAGAGGAGGAAAAAGGGATTAAATGAGTAAAGTGGAAGAGAGAGAAAATAACGCGAGAATAATGAAAGAGGGAAGAATAAGGAAGAGAAAAGGATGAGAAGATTAAGAGAAAGAGGGGAAATGAATAACAATAGAAACAAAAAAATTAATAACAAATCAACATGTCTAAAGAAAAAAAGAAAATTATATTGATATAGAAAAGAAAAAAGTAAATGTAGAAGACACATCAAAGATACAGAAATATAGATGCAAGGGACAGACACAACCGTAGATAGATAGACAGAGGCTGAGGTAGATAAATAGTTAGCAATATGTAAATAGAAAAAAGTCAGGCTTATGAATCTAGATATATACAGTAAAACCAAAGATAAAATAAAATAGATTAAAAAATACAGATGCAGAGATAGTTAGATAGATAGAGATAAAGGGAAAGAAAAAGAGAGACAGACAAACAGAATATAGGAATAGGAATACAGAAAGAAAAACAGAGAGAGGGGGAGAGATAGATAAGGAGACAAACAGACAGACGGACAAAAAGAAATAGACAGAGGCAGACAGACAGATGGACAGGAAAATAGAGACAGAATGATAGACTGACAGACAAAAAAAAAAACAGAAACAGACAAAGAAACACACAGACAGACAAATAGAAAGAGACGAATATAGACAGACAAACAAGCAAACACAAAGATAAACAAACAGGTAGACAGATAAACAGACGAACAGGGATAGACAAACAGACAGAGAGACCGCTGAAGATCCTGAATACAAAAGCCATTCATTGTTAAAAGTATGATGAGAGTTCCTTTTTAGGGGGGAGGCGGACGGGGGGAGGGGGGAGAGAGTCAACAAGGACGGGGGGGAGAGTCAGCAAGGACCGGGGGGAGGGGGGTGACAGCAGGGAGGGGAGGCGAGCGTCCAGTTCAAGTTTTTAGTCTGATCTATTTAATGGTCATATTTATTGCTGAGTCACGATGACTTTTCGATTTTTTTGAGACCATTATTATAACGAGGAAGTCTTAAGGTTACATGAAGGACTTTTTTGTACTTTACTTTCTTTTTTAATGGTCTTTTTTATAGGGAGAAGGGAGAGTATTTTTAAAATTCATTTGATTTATATCTTTTTGTAGAAGAATTTCACCGTAAGTACACAGAGAATGGATATTTTCTTATTTACTTCTTCTCTTTCTTCTTTTGCTTTCTTCTTCTTTCGTTATTAAGGGTTCGTTCGAGTGACTGAAGCTCCGAAACTCTAAAGGATTCGAAGAGCTTAAGGATTCGAAACACCGTAAGATTCGCCTGACAGTAGCCGTGGAAATCAAGTCCTTTTCTCCATTCCCTTTCTCTCCCCCTTCTCTATCTCCCCTCTGTACCCATCCCCCTCCCCTACCCCCTCTTCCCCTCTCTCCACCCCCTTATCTTCCCCTCCCATCCCCTCTATCTCTTCTCCCACCCCCTCTCCCACTCTCCATCCCCCTTTCCTTCCCCTCCCATCCCCTCTATCCCCTTCCCTCTCCCCCCCCCACCTCAATCCCTAAACCTTCCCATATATTTCTTGCAATTCTTTTCCACTTTGCTTTGGCCGTGCTTTGCTTTTGCTTGCACCCCCTCCTCCTGCCCCCCCCCCCTCTTGCCCCCCTCCCCCCCTCTGTAATCCTAATGTCACGAAGCTCGTTGAAGGAAAGTCACGCATAAACACTGCAAGCACATCACAGGATTTTATTTTGAGTGTTGTGCTTGCGAGCTGAAACGGAAAGCGAAAACGAGGTATGAGTGTGTTGGTAATGTATTCCGTGTGTTTATCTTGTGGTATTGTGAGTGTCTGAGGATGAGGTGGTGCTCGTAAATGAGGAAGGGTTATCATAATAATGACTGAGGTTATCATACGAGTGTGGACAATGATATGAAGGAAGGACACTCATCGTCTTGTTTCCAGTATCATTTTCATTATCATTTTCATTATCATTTTCATTATTCTTAGCAATATGATTATCATCACTGTTATCAATATGATTATCAACACTGTTCTAATATTATCATCACTATAATCATCACTATTGTTAAAATGATCATTGCTATCATCAATATCACCCTAAAAAGAAGATAATGACAATGCTGATGATAATAAAGGCAATGGCAAAAAAAGTAAAAATGACTACATCAATAACAACAATAATAAGAGTGATGATAGTGGAGGGAGCAGAAGGAAAAGGAGAGAGGAAGTGGAGGGAGAAGAAGAAACGGGAGAAAAGGAGTCAAGAAATAGATGGAAAAATGTGGAGGGAGGAGAAGGAACAGGAGAAATAGGAAAATGGTGATGAAGAGAGGATAATAATAATAATGACAGTAATATTGACAATAGCAGTAGTGTTGGTAATGAAAACCATGACACAATGATATCAAAACAATGACAAATAATAGTAATAACACCCACTTCAAAAGCACCAACAATGCCAATGTTAACAAACAGGAAATTAACAGAAGAAAAGGCCGTTTCCACCCCCACCCCCCTACCCTACCCCCGAGGAAAAAAATCAAGTTTAAGAAAATGTGATTTTACTCAAGACCTGTGCACACACCTTAGACAAATTTACTTACCCCGGGTAAATTCCCCAGTAACGGTAGACAAATACAGATTTAAAAGAGGGGGAAAAAAGTCATAACTCGCTAAACAGAATTGAAGGACTTCCAAATATTCTGCATATTCATAAATCTTATAACTTGTAACTTGACACACTCAAGGTGGACCAAGTTTATGCATGACTGAGTTGCATGGTCGGTGCTCCCTACGGTGCTTTTAATGGCCTTATTGCAATAGTTGCTGCGTCTTGCCAAAAGCCCATTGTTAGTTTATCTTGGGAAAAGTGGTGAGAATAGTGTCGGTGGATGATTTCCTCTTTTTTTAATAGTATTTACGTGTTTCATTTGGATTTTTGGAGTGTGGTTTGTGTCTCTGTCTCTCTCTCTTTTCCTGTCTTCCTTTCTCTCTAGATCTGTCTTTGTTTGTTTGATTCTGTCTGTTTATCTGTCTGTCTGTTGGTCTGTCTAATTCTCTCTCTCTCTCTCTCTCTCTTCTCTCTCTCTCTCTCTCTCTCTCTCTCTCTCTCTCTCTCTCTCTCTCTCTCTCTCTCTCTCTCTCTCTCTCTCTCTCGTCTTTGCCTATCTATCTACCTGTACATCAACCCCTCCAA
>NW_020872279.1:336839-341839 GCF_003789085.1 Penaeus vannamei
CTGCGAGAGGGTTGCGGTATATTACCAGCTGAGGAGATGTTATCGCGTATCGCTTTGGCATCTTCGTTTTTTTTTTTTTTTTTGTGTGTTTTTGTCTTTTTCTAGAAAAGTCTGTCTGTTTGGCTCTTTCTCTTGTCTAATTTGCTTTGTCTCTGTATCTTAATCTCTCTTCAGTCTCGCCTTGCCTTCCACTATCTTTCTCTCTCTCTCTCTCTCTCTCTCTCTCTCTCTCTCTCTCTCTCTTCTCTCTCTCTTCTCCTCTTCTCTCTTCTCTTCTCTCTCTCTCTCTCTCTCTCGCTTTCCCTCTCTAAGACACAGATATACACCCTTATTTTCATACAGAGATGATAAAGATAATATATTTTCTCATACTTCTTTCCCACTTTTCGTCTTATTTTCAAAATCACCGATCTGCATGATACCGAAATATTATAATAAAAAAAGATACATGAGACAGACGTCTTCTTTTCATCTTCAATTTCTTTTTATATCGCATTCTTTCTGTTCTTTTTCTTCTTCTCCTTCTTCTTCGTCGTCTTCGTTTCGTCCGGCTATCTCATTTTTTCTCTCCTTCATTCTACTGTCATCCTCTTCCTCTTTCTCTCTTTCTTATTTTGCTTCCACTTTTCTTCCTTTTCCTTTTCTTTTCCTCTTTTCTTATTACCTTTTCTCCTCATCCATCCTCATTCCTTCTTTTTCTTCTTCTTCTTTCTCCTCTTTCCTCTTCCCTCCTCTCATTTGCTCTTCCTCCTCCTCCTTCTTCCTTCTCCTCTTTTCTTCTCCTCATTTCTCCTCGCTCCTTCTCCTCCTCCTCTTTCTCCTCCTCCTCCTCCTCCTATTCCTCAGCCTCCTCTCCCACCAGCACCACCTCCTCCTGTTCCTAATCCTCCTCCTCTTTTTCCTCCTTCTCCTCCTCCTCCTTCTCTCCTCCTCCTTCTCCTCCTCCCTCCTTCTCTTCCCTTATTCTTCTCCCCTCCTCCTTCTCTCCTCCTCTTTCTCCTCTGCTCCTATTCCTCAGCCTCCTCTCCCCACCACCACCCACCTCCTCTCCCTCTTCTAATCCTCTCTTTCTCCTCCTGCTCCTCCTCCTCTTTCTCCTCCTCCTCCTTCTCTTTCTTCATTCCAGGATATGAATAAACCAAAAAAAATGTAAACCACGGGGATTTAGAAATAAAAATAAAAAGTCCTACAACAGGTTTCCTCATTCAACCACCAACACCTCAATTATTATCGTCTGCTTCTTCGTCTTCCGTTCTTATCTCCTCTTCCTTTCTCTCTTACCCTATCTCTGCTTTCTCTCTTTTTCTCTCTATCTATTTATCTATCTATTTAATATGTGTATATATTTTCTGTCGCTCATCTCTTCTCCTCTCCTCTCTCTCTCTCTCTCTCTTCTCTCTCTCTCTCTCTTTCTCTCTTCATATCTCTCTTCTTCTCTTTCTCTTTCTCCTCTCTCTCTTCTCTTCTCTTCTCTCTCTCTCTCTCTTTCTCTCTCTCTCTTTCTCTCTCTCTCTCTCTCTCTCTTCTCTGTTATTTACTCTTTTGTGTCTTCAGTGTCTCCCTTTACTTCTTCCTCTTCGTTTCTTCACATTTCCTCCTTTTATTAACCTTTCGTTTTCTTCCCACTATCATTCTCCCTATTTCTTTTTCTCTCTTTTACTCTATCGTATATTTCTTTCTTTTATCTCTTTTGTTATCTTTGTTTTCTTTCTCTTATTTTCATTCTTACATCCTCTTGTAATTTCATCTTCTAATTCCCTCTTTCGTTTCTCCAGTATTTCCTCTTTTACTTATTTTACACCATTTTTCTGTTTTCATTTTTTCCTTTTCCTCATTTCTTTATTCTGCTTTCTTCACGTCCTTTTCTTCTTCTTGTTTCTTCTTTTACTTACTTTTCTTCTCATTATTCCTTCCATATTTCACCTTATGTCTCCTTTTTCTCTTTATCTCTTTATTATTCTTATTTTTTCATCTTTCTACTTTTCTTTTTTTATTGATTCTTCTTCCTCCATCTCTTCATATTCGATCTGTTTCTTATTCATTTGAATATTTATATTCTTAAATTCCTCATTCATTTTTTTTATAATCTCATTCATGTTTATTGTTTTTTCTTAGTCTCCTATCATTTCCATTATCATTCTTTCTCTTCCTCCTCTCTCTCCTCCTTCTTTTACTTCTCCTCCTCATTCCCTGTCTTCTTCTACTTTTCTTCTTTTTCTCTCATTTCCTTCCTCCTTATCTTCCACCTCCCTCTTCGCTCTTACCCCTCCTTCGTGTTCATCTTATCTTCTCTTCCCTCTTTCTTTTCATCGTTCTTTTCTCCTCTCCTCCTCTCCTCCTCCTCCTATCTCGTCTTCATCTTCATCTCTCTCTCTTCTTCTACTTCTCTCTTCTTCTACCTCCTCTCCCTCCCTCTTACCCCTCCTTCGTCTTCATCTTCATCTTATTATTTATTATTCTTTTTTATTTCGTCTTCTTTCTACCCTCTTCGTCCAACCTCAAGCATCTACCCTCCTCATCCCTCCTATCTCGTCCCTTCAATCTTCATCATTTACTTTTCTTCCTGCTTCCTCTTCTTCTACACAACTTTTTCTTACCTCTCTTCATTCTTCCTTATCTCCTCCTTTCCTCCTCCTTTCTACCCTCGCAACCTCCCGTGTTGCCTCCGTCTTTACTTCTCTCCATCTCCAACTTTCATCTTCATATTCTTATTCTCTATTCTCTTCTCCTACTCCTCCTTTTCCTCTCCTTTTCTTTCTCTCTACTTTCCTGTTTTTTCCTATCACTCCCTTTGACCAGATTTCCTATTTCATCCTCACAAGAGCTTCTATTGAACATTATAATGCGCTAATGTCGGATCTTCATTATAACTGCACCAGTACCCACATACTATCGCCTTATCTCACTTCTATACTCTATCGTTTTTCCACCTCCGTTGTCCATTTTTCCCCTGTGACTTGCTGCCCACTTATCATTATTTTACGAGAAGAGGAAGAGAAAATAAGGATAAGAAAAAGAGAAACACAATACCAAGATAATTAGAATTTAGCTCAAATAAAGACACATAATACAAAAAAAATGGGAAACTGATCGCGTCTCAGAAATTATCACACCGATCCCAAACCCCGTTTTCTTTACCGGATCTCAAGGAAAAGAAAACGGAGTGGCCGACTCTTCTCTCCACACGCTCGCGCCGCGATGAGTGATGGTGAAGATGATGATATATTTCGCGTTACGATTACGCAAAAAAGATGCATGAAATGACGATTGGGTGACTTTGTGGAGTGATGGGGTGATGCAGAAGGGGTGCAGCCTATATACTCATTTCTCTACTTCATCTTCCTCTCATCTCTCTACCTCTCTCTCTCCATCTCTCTCTCTCCTCTCCCTACTCTCGTATCCTATACTACTCGTAGTCTATCTATCTATCTATCTATCTGTCTGTCTGTCTGTCCTATTCTATCTATTCTCTATCTTTTATTTATTACATCATACTTCTATCCTCTTTATTTATTTATTCTATAATCCACTCCTACTCTTCACCCACTTACTCTCTTAATCAATCCTATCATCTCTCTCACCCATTACATCCACTTCAAATCTATCTATCTCATCTATCCAATTTATCCTATCTGTTCTACCTCCTCTCTCTCTCTCTCATCTCTCTCTCTCCTCTCCTCTCCTCTCCTCTCGTTTACTCTCTCTCTCTCTCTCTCTCTCTCTCTCTCTCTCTCTCACTCTCTCTCGGTCTCTTCTCTCTGTTCCGGTTGGTTCTCTGTATATTTAATCTGTTCATTCTATCTTCCTCGCTATGTCTGCCTTACCAATCTATCCTTCTATTCTCTTTTCTTTCCATAAATTCTATCTCTCTATCTCTCCATCTATTACCTTTCTTTCTCTCCCTCGAAATCCATCTACTTCTATCTATCTACAAGATTTATCAGGAAAGATGTTTACAACATGATACATAATTTTTACAACTAAATAACACACGAAAAAATAAATTCACACATAATTAAGATCGTACAGGAGCGTTACGCGATCTTTCGGCTAAAATGGATTCCATTACGTTCAGACTAGGAATTAGCGATCATATTGGAAATGTGTTTTGCGCGTGAGGGTGTATGGGGAGAGAGGGGTTATGCGTGGGGGTGGGTGTTGCGTGTGTGGAGGGGGAGGGTGCATGTGTGGGGGTCTACATGTGTGTGGTGTGTGTGTGATCGCTCGCTGTATGTGTGTGTTGTGTGGTGTGTATGTATGTGTGCGTGCGTGACTTGATGTGTGTGTTGTGTGATGTGTGTGTGTGTGGTGGTGTGTGATGTGTGTGTGTGTGGTGTTGTGTGTGACGTGTGTGTGATGTGTGGTGTGTGTGTGTGAGTTTGAGAGGAGGAGAGAGAGAGAGAGGAGAGAGAATGAGAGAGGAGGGAGAGAGAGAGAAGCAGAAGAGATAAAGGAGAGAGGGAGCGGAATGAGGAAAGAAAGATTTGATTGGATTGGATTTTGATTAAACGCTTTATGAAGATCACGTTGTAACATCAAATGGATGAAAGGTGACATGTCATTAAAAATCATACACATTTACATATATAATAGTCTTAGGAGCGAAATTGCTTAAATTGCTTCAATATTTTCTTCTATTTTGTTATTATTGCACCCATTCCTATCTGCAAAGAAATAACTCGTGTATTTCATTATTTTCTGAATCTCAAGCAAAGTACATCTCATTACATAAAGGTCCGGGTGTTGGATCTCAGTGCTCCACAGGACTTACATTTGCTCTCCTCTTTCTGTTTGGCTCACTCCTAACTCCCAATATTATTTTCTATCCAATATTACTGGAGGAGTTAGGAGTGAGAGAGAGAGAAAGAGAGGACAGACAGAGACAGAGAAGAGAGATTTCCCAAAGGAATATAAATTTACTGCCTTCGTAGCTGACATTTCGCACTCTTATCTCTCGGGTCTTTCTTCACTTAAACACCCTCAGATAAGAAAATGAAAGA
>NW_020872279.1:346839-349339 GCF_003789085.1 Penaeus vannamei
CCCCCCCCCCCACACACACACACACACAAACCGCTCGTGTATGTAAACCACTTTACCCGGGAGAGCGTGAAACCTCCCGACCCTGTGTGAAGGTCGTCTGGAATACGAATCGAGACGAAATCTTAACCGCAAGAATGACTAAGAGACTTTTTTCTGATTCAAGGTGAGACACGTGTGCGTATGGCGGTTGTTCCTTTGTTTGTTTTCGCGGTGATGTTTTATTTCGAATCGACGCTTTTTTTTCTTGTTTTTTAATGTTATTAGTTGTAGTTTGATGTTCCTGCGGTCGGGGGGAATCTTTGGAGATGGATAGTAAGATGTAGTTTATCCTTTTTTTTTCTTTTCCTTTTTCTTTTTCTTTTTTTTTTTTTTTTTTTTTTTTGTAAAGGAAATTATTATCCGTCTCTAGGAATCGCTTATCTTACAGGATTACACGCTTTCACACGCTCTTTCTAGCCTCGGGGGAAAAAATTCCGATGGAATACAAGAGTTACTGACTTGATGTATATAAAGCTATATGATTCTTTATGTATTTATATCAACACACGAATACACAAAAACAAACGATTACATACACTCACATAAATGCTTACATACAAATATGTTTCTCACACACACACACACACACACACACCACACACACACACACACACACACACACACACACACACACACACACACACACACACACACATATATATATATATATATATATATATATATATATATATATATATATATATATATATATATATATATATATATGTATGTATATACATACATATATATATATATATATAATATATATATATATATTATATATATATATATATATATATATATATATATATATATATATACGTATAATAGCATTCACATTCATGCAGCCAATTCTTACGGCGAGCGAAAGCGCCTGATTGACAGCATGCAAATTGAAATTCTCAACCTGTTCCTGTTTTGCTCGGCGCTGCAACTCACAGGCCTCTGAAATGTGGGATTGCATGACGCTAATGATCAAAGGCAACATGCGCAATTGCAAAGCAGGTTATAGATCTAGTTACGTCAATAACAGACTTCCTGTTGTGTTTTATATATTTTTTTCTCTCTTTCTTTCTTTCTTTCTTTCTTTTTCTTTCTTTCTCATAATCTCTCTCTCTTCTCTCTCTCTCTCTCTCTCTCTCTCTCTCTCTCTCTCTCTCTCTCTCCTCTCTCTCTCTCTCTCTCTCTCTCTCTCTTCTCTCTCTCTCTCTCTCTCTCTCTCTCTCTCTCTCTTCTCTCTCTCTCTCTCTCTCTCTCTCTCTCGCTCTCTCTCTCTCTCTCTCTCTCTCTCTCTCTCTCTCTCTCTCTCTCTCTCTCTCTCTCTCTCTCCTCTCTCTCTCTCTCTCTCTGTTATTTCGTTTTTCTTTTTACTATATTTTTTTTCGTTCTATTCTAATGTTTTTATAGTTTGTTTTTCTATTCTTTATTTCTTTATTTATTCCCCTCTCAAATTGTCTGTTTTATGTTTATTTGTTTTTCCGTTTATCTATTTCACTCATTTTGTTCCTTTTTTCGTCGATTTTTTTTTTTGTTTATTATATAGAAATGCTAGAAGTGAACCGATAGAAGGTGTAAAAATGACTATAACATATTCTTATGATAAAGAGAACTTTTTCGAAGTTAAATGACGTATGAATCTTCGAACCGTCAAAAAAATAATTGTATTTTATTTTCTTCTTCTTCATTTGTTTACCTTTTGTGATATATATTTTTTTTCATATGTAAATAGAAGAGAAACCATATAATTGACGTATCTATAAAAATGTAATGGTATGCTTTTTATGGCTTTCTTTCACTTTCATTTTATATATATGTAACGAGCCTGAACTTTGGGAAAGAAAAGAAATACGGAAATAATTTATCTGTGAAATAGACAAACAAACAAAACGAGTGCATATCAGTTCATCCAATTATTTATGTTGTTTTTTTGTTGTATTTTTACTCCTGCTATGACGTATTGCACTTCTATACAGTCACACAGATCAAAGCATTTCCTATATGAACTAAGATTATGAATCTATTTCTAGAATTAATTAAATCTCGTTATACAATTTTTAATGCAAGTATTCCTGTAAAACAAAACAAAAAACAAATCCGCTTGCGTAATGTCGTAATTATATAATTAGTGACGAAAATAGATTATGCGTCATTACTTGCACATCAGTCTCTCAAAATAATCTAACCACAAATAGCCCAAATTCATAAATCAAAGCAAAACAAACTCACACAAACAAATTCACACAAACAGACACACACATACAAACTCACACAAACAGACACAAAAAAACACACAAACAAAAAAAAAAATAAAATAAATAAAAAAATCACACGCAAAAATCGTATCACGAATTCCAACGTAAAAGCCCACTTTGTCATAGCGTTACGGGGTGTTAATACCGTCACGTGACACAAGCACATCAAGAACAGGAGAGAAAAAAAAGACACAATGGTAATTCTATAC
>NW_020872279.1:364339-366839 GCF_003789085.1 Penaeus vannamei
GAAATAACAAAAAAAGACATTTAAAAAATGAAATGAAAAGTCAAAAAGAAATCGCTTTTAATTGAGTCGGAAGAAGAAAAGGACAACGTGACGCGTCGAAGTCGAAGTCAGAGCCAAAGGTTAACGAACTGCTTGAGACGAGAAATTAACATGGCGTCCCATTTAACGCGGGAAATGCTCTATCTTGGGACGTTTCGGACAGGGAGTGATGGGACAATTGATCTGTGTGTGTGTGTGTGTGTGTGTGTGTGTGTGTGTGTGTGTGTGTGTGTGTGTGTGTGTGTGTTTGTATGTGTGTGTGTGTGTGTGTGTGTGTTTCTCTTGTCTGTGTGTTTGTATTGTTTGTATGAGTGTGAGGAGGGGGGGGGTATGTAAGTGTGTTTATGTTTGTTTGTGTTCATTTGTTTATGTGTCTGATTGCGTGTGTTTCTGCTGGGGTGTATGGGTTAGTCAATATGTATATCAAGTGTTGTATCATCTATTATACAGACATCAAAAGTATATCTTGTATACTATCCAGACCAGACTTTGACAAACACGCGAACCACACTCCTGTATGCCAAACATATTCTATCTCATTCTTATAGTCTGACGTTTTACATGATTTATTAAGCCAGTCCCTCGTCTTTTAGGATGATCACTTACCAATAGTTTTTTCTATTGTTGTGTTTTTGTTTTTTCTATTGTTTTTTTTTGGTGTGTTTTTAGAATGAATGAAATAACCCAGAGGTGTCATACTCATGGTCCACGGGCTAAGTGTGTCCCCAGGGTAGTTCCTAAGTGGGCTAAGTGAGTTATGATCTCCGTGAAGGAAAATATCATCGTATACCACTTGTTACCATTAATATCACCATTAAAGTCTGACGAGTAAAAATAATAATAATGATAATAGTAATACTAATAATAACAATAATGATCATAATAATGATAATAACAATAACAATAATAATGATAATAATAATAATATTAATAATAATAATAATAATAATAACAATAACAATAATGATAATAATAATAACAATAATAATAATAATAATAATAATAATGATAATGATAATAATAATGATAAAAAAAACGAGTACATTTTACTAGTTTTAGTAACGAAATCCTGGAAATCCAAGTATGAACTTTTATTGGCCCTCCAGATGGTAGCTGAAGGAAAAACTGGTCCCCACGATCCACCGGTTTGTTCAGGTATAAACACATAAATAAATGCATATCTATCATTCTAGACATGCATATCTAACGGACAAATAGATAGATAACAGCATAATCTATCAGAGAGAGACACAGATTTGCTTTTATTTGTGTATATGCCTGTCCGTATGCGTGAATATACCTGAACAAAGTGGCGGCTGGATTCTATAGAGGTTATTGACACAATGCTTACGAAGATGTTCTGGCAGGCTTGGAATTAGCAATATTACGCAATCACCCATTGTGCTTCGCCCCCATTGTTAATCTCTGTTATTGCTATTGTTATTGTTACCTATTGCAATGGCACTGTAGTATCTTCTGTGTTATATCTTGTTTCTCTCTCTCTCTCTTCTCTCTTCTCTCTCTGTCTCTGTCTCTCCTCTCTCTTCTCTCTCTCTCTCTCTCTCTCTCTCCTCTCTCTATCTATCTATCTATCTATCTATCTATCTATCTATCTCTCTCTCTCTCTCTCTCTCTCTCTCTCTCTCTCTCTCTCTCTCTCTCTCTCTCTCTCTCTCTCTCTCCTCTCTCTCTCTCTCTCTCTCTCTCTCTCTCTGTATCTCTTCACTCTTCTTTTATCTTTATTACAGATTTCTACTTTTATTTATTTCTTATTGATCTCTCACTTCTATCTTTATCATATATCTATATTTATCTTTCTTTTTCTTATTATTTATTTTCTAAACTGACCCGAACAATAATGTTTGTGTATATGTGTGCGTGAGAGAGAGAGAGAGAGAGAGAGAGAGAGAGAGAGAGAGAGAGAGAGAGAGAGAGAGAGAGAGAGAGAGAGAAAGAAGAGAAAGAGAGAGAGAGAAGAGAAGAGAAAGAGAAAAAAGAAAGAGAAAAAGAGAAGAGAAAAAGAGAGAAAGAGAGAGAGAGAGAGAGAGAAAAAGAGAGAAAAGAGAGAGAGAGAAGAGAAAGGAAAAAGAGAGAGAGAGAGAAAGAAAGAAAAGAGAGAGAGAAAGAAAGAAAAAGAAAGAAAGAGAGAGAGAGAGGGGGGGGAATTACATAACCGACACACGTGCCTCTACGCCTCTACTTGCAACTCTGTAATCCCAAGGTCAAACAAGGTCAAACGTGAAGTTCCTCGTGTGGGAACTTTTGTTTCACTTGATCCGTCAGTTTAATGTGTTTTGGAAATGATATTCTATTCGTGAAAGATGAGAGGAATAATTAAATGGTTTCCTCTCCGTGGAGAATTGCGGTAAACCATTTTACTCTGTAGAGAGGAAATTGAAAAGATATATATATACGTATATGTGTTTGTGTGTGTGTACATATCATTCATACATACATACAT